>CM039514.1:44739702-44866377 GCA_022432975.1 Begonia masoniana | reverse complement strand
CTTAATTCCTTGAGTCTAGATCTTGTCCTTGTCTTGAATTCCTCGTTTTGAAGATTCAGCTGCTGTTTCTCTTCATTGATGGCTTCTATCGTGGAATTCAGATCGCTTATTTTCTCGGATAATTCTTTCAATTCTCTCTCTTTATCGCTGCCTTTTAGAGTGAATAAATTCAACTGCTGTTCGAGCTCTGCACTCTTCTGTTCGAGCCCCCGGAGTTGTGATTTTGCCTCTTCTGCAGCTGTTTTTGAAGCTTCGATGATTTCTTCGAGCTCCAGATTCTTCTGGGTTGCTGTTTTGGCTGCCGATTCGGATTCGATGTGGAGTCCTTCCAGACCCTTTAGTTTCTGCTCGAGCTCGGAATTGTCGGACAAAGCTTGAAATAAGAGGGAATCTGATTTAGAAAACTTATCGTCCGAAATTTTTAGTTTGTCCTCGAGATCACGGCACAACTCTTTCAGCTGATTCGAGCTTTTGGTAAGATTTTCCAAATTCAATTCGAGTTCTTCTTTTTCTTGGATGGCTACACCCAATTTGGCCTTCATGTCCATGATCTCTCCTTCTCGAGTTTTCAATTCCTGTTCGAGGGATTCCTTTGTCTTCAATTCCTCCTCCATTTTAACTCTGGTGTCTTCCATCTCGGAAATCTTCTTTCCAAAATCGTCTTTCGACGGATGAAAATAGAAAGCTCGAGAGCAGACAGATCTTCCTTTATCCGACATTCCGAGGCCTTTCTGAGTTCTAATTCTTGAGTTAGCTCACTGATTAGAGCTTCCTGAGAAGAGAACTTCTTCTCCATTTCCAGCGCTTGAGATTTCGAAAGTCCTATTTCCTCCCGTGCAGACGAAAGCTCGGCTGCAGTGCTCGTAAGTGATTCTTCCACTTTCTCCTTTTCCGAAATCTTTTCGTACAAACCCTTGGCTTCTTCTCGAATAGCAGCCACCCGATCTTCCATTTCAATCGCGCTATTTTTTGCGTCTTCGAGAAGTCTCTCAAATTCCTGACGCTCTCTTCGTCTCCGATTCAGCAAACAAACATTTTTCCTTGTGGAGCTCCTCAAACTTGGTCGATTCATCGGCGGAAATCTTCAGTCGATGCTCCAATTCTCTATTCTGCTTACTTGAGTTCTCTAGCTCGGAATTCACCCGATCCAACGATTCTCTCAGTTTCTCTAACTCCTTATCCTTCGATTCGTGACCCAACAACGCCTCTTGCCAAGAACTAAAGAACGAACTGTGTTTTTTCTCCGCTTCAATGGCCTCTTCATGCAGTTTTTTGTGCTTGATTTCGTGTTCTTCGCACTTCCTATCGGATTCTTCGAGTTTCTTTTTTGCGACTGAAATATCGTCCTTTAGCCTTTCGTTTTCGGATTCGGCATGCTTTAACGAGGCTACTAATCGGTCGATTTCCGTCTCGAGTTCTCTGGTTTTTTCTTTTGCTTCCAGCAATTCTCGGCCGGAACTAGTTGATCTTGGCAACGCCATTGGCGGCGCCATCCTCGCCGGGCCGTTCTTTCCCATCGATCAATTCCTTCTCCACCTTGACGAACTCTCCATTTGCCTCCTGCTTAATAAAATAAATTTAAATAATTACAATTTTAATATAAAAAATATATATTTATATAATTTCAGAAAATAATACTACATTTATTTTTAATAATCACATAAATTCAATATATCGAACTAATATTTTCGATAGTAATTTGAAAAAAAAAATGTGACGAACAAATTGATCGACCAAATCAACTTCTGTCCAATGACTAAAAAAACACGTATTTTGCTCACCTTAACTGGATAATCGGTGACGGCACGGTCGACTTCCTTGGTGACGGGAACTACTGACCCCAAATCTGTATCTTCCATCTGTATATACGTTATTATAAATAGTTAAAATAATACATCATTATCACCGTTAAAAACTAAAATTACAACGATTCAAGTGTATCGGTGACGGTCATAGGGCATGATCGTCACGTTGCGTGTACCTAAATATAATTACGAGCGATGTAATGTTTACACTAAAATTTCCGTGACATAAATTAAAAAATACTTTAGTAATTAAGATTAAATATAATGTTTTAATATCAAGCGATTTGATTTCGTGGAACCCACGACGGCATGACCAATGTGGGCTCCACGATTGTAAACAAGAGCCGCTCTTTCCTACTCCAATCAATCCTAGCCCTTCATCTTAGTGACGTATCCCAACACCTAGCTTATGAGGGACCCGCAATTACAATATTTTGTTGTTAATTACGATTTTGACCCGAGGCAGCTTTTAATTAATAATTAATTATTAATGTTTTTTTTTTTACAGGTGTAAATATACTTTCAACCCTAAAGGCTTGACTGACTTACAGTCGAGGTGACGATCAAACAATACACTGAAGACAGCAAATAAATATGTCAAATCAAAGAAAACAAAATCAAATGTAAAGCCAGAAATTGATCGCGGACAGGCGATCTAACTCCGGCGATCGGAAGAGAGTTCCGATGATGGAAACTGCTAAAAAAAAGGAAGAAGAAAGTCGATCGAAGAAAGAAAAGAGGAGATGCAGAAGGATCCGATCCACACAAAAACGAAACAGATTCAAGAAGATTGAATCAAAGCCAAAATTCACATATTAGTAATCAAGTAGCAGATTAAGTTAAGTGGGTAGAGATGATTGCTTGCCTGAGAAAGTGGGTAGCCTCTGCTTTTGCAAAAGGTTTCTTCTTTGGTTTCTGGAGATGGAAGAATTGAAGAGAGGAAAGTAGAGAGAGAGAGAGAGACACGATGTTTTGAGCTTCAAGGGAGAAGCCTATATGTATTATTGGTCGAAGTAGAGAGAGAAAGAGGAGACGAGAGAGAGAGAGTGGGGTAGGGACAGCTTGTAGGGGGTCCATCTTCACCACAGCCCATAAGAGACAGTGGATGAATCATGATGTTCATATTATACCACCTCCAGTTCTCTCTTATTACATTCCCACCCACCCATGCATGAACTCTTCCACACCAATTAGACAATATTGAATTTACAGTCTAATTTTACCGTTTAATTATTCCTTAAAGATACGATGATTACACGTTACTTATATTTAGATCTTAATTATCAATGATTTAAGGTCTTGACGTTGCAGGCATGAGTACTATGATTTGAGTTCTAATTCGAGTTGCACAAATTTAACTTCTAAATCATTCAATTCTATATCAAACTGGCAGTTTTTTTCGTAATAGAAGAATCGTTTTTTCAATAGAATGACAAAGTTAGAAGTTGAAATTTTGTTTATGAATTTGTTAACTTGAAAATTGAATTGAGTTCTAAGAAGTCCACTCTTTGAAAAACGGGAGCATGCACACATGTTGGCTGATTCGACCCGGTTATTTGTTCGTTAGAACAAACTATTGTAAGTGTATCGATCGAAATTTTGATCGAAAATTTTTAACGTTTATTAATAGATATTTTGATCATTGACCATATGAACTATTTTGATCATTGACCATTTGAACTTGTTATGTAAGAAGGTTGAAAGGGTCATTCATTTAGAGTCTATCAAATTTCACATGCTAAGTCGTTGGTCCTCAAAGCACAAGATTGAACGCAACACCCAGTCAACTTTCATCAAATAACAACCACTTTTCTCAAAATTTTAGGGTTTACCCATGATTTATTCTCTTCAATTTCATCTAAAGTTTCAATTTTTTCGGAAAAAAAAAAATTGATTTTGTCTTTAAAAATTGATTTTTTAAATTGTAAATAACACATCAATGTTGTCTCACATCGATATAAACAAAACAAAAAGTCTTGTATAAATATGAAGGAGATTCTCTCACTACTTGATCTAGCTTGTTGAGTGAGTTTTACCCACCCACTTTCTATCACGGTATTATAGCTAAATCTGTACGATGTGAAAACCGATTACACACGCTAAACGTGAAGAAAAAAAATCTATCACGCTAGATGTGCAGGTGAGGTGAATGTCGTCTTACATTGACAGAAATAAAATAAGTTGTCTTTGTTTAAATATGAGGAGAATTTCTTGGATTCTTGAACTAATTTTTAGAGTGGTTTTTACTTTTTCCTTTGATGAATCAATTGACAGATAATAAAGGAGGTCAGATTAGGAAATGTGGAAATAAATAGGAAAGCTAGTTTGGCTTTTTGGTACAAAAGTGGCGGCCATGACCGACCGACTAAACCGCCCCTTGTTTTGTTCTCTCTCTCTCTCTCTCTCTCTCTCTCTCACAGTCTCTCTGTCAATCTTTAAAGTATTTCTTTTTCTAGCACTTTGTTCAAATTTGTACATCAGATAACACCTAATTATGCTTCATTATTTAAAGATTAATTAAGAGTTTGAACGATTAGATGAAGCAACAACCTTTTTTTTTTTTAATTGAGTTAAAACAATCTCATCGCTTGTTCGGTCGAATTCTGTTTAATCGTAAAAAAAAATTCATGGTTCGAGAAAAGCTCTAGAACAATAATTACAATTTCTCCAATGGGTTTGTTATGGACGTAGTCTCGAGTCTAACGTGGTTATGCATTATGGATCGAGGGTGTGCGACAAGCCTAAGGCGGGCAGGGCTTGTCGAGCAAAAAAATTGGGACAAGTCGGCTCGTTGGCAGCCCGCCTAGTCCTGTACCAGATTGGCTCACGTGCCCAAGACGTGGGCTTCGCTCGGCTTTTCTTTTGGAACTGAGTGGGTGAACTGACATTATACATATCATGTTTGAGTCGCAAAAGTCTGGTATATTTTGCTTTTTTCCCGACTTTTTTTAGGGTACGATCAGTGGTAACTTCCAACTTTGTTAGCACAAGATAATTAAAACGTGAAATATTTTTTTATTAGTGTTCTAAGGTCATTCTACAAAGTATTTAAAGCATTAAGAATTCAAATAATACATAAAGTGAGAAAAATAAATATTTATTTTTTAATTAATTAATTAATTAAAAAATAGAGTTTGACTTCTGACTAAATCACCGCCGGGTCGCCGGCTTGAGAAGAACTTTCTTCCGTCCTTTGAAAGTCAGACAAATACCACCTCCCTTCCTAGTTTTCTCAATCAATAACGTTACATAATATTCTAATACCTTGGCCAAATGTGAAACCAAACTAATTCTTATTCTATGAATTTTCTTACTATGACAATTATGATTTCGTCGGAGTAGCTTGTTCGTCCAACGTCGTGCATGATAATACATTAGTACATAATTTATGTTGAATGTTACTTTCGATCATAAAAGTAAACAATAAACTCTCGGTGCAATACCGACATTATTACCGAACCGAACTGTGACGATCATTAGTTCTCGTTTCGTTTCACTCTTCGTCTTCGAGGCTCCCCGTTGAATATTCAAGTACTTAAGGTAAGTAAAAATTCATCCATGGAGGCTGTTAAATATCCCACATCGACAGAGTAGAAAGCAAAGGTCCAATATATAATATGAAGTGATTCCCTCAGTCATTGAACTAACTTTTGGAATGAGTTCTACTCTTCTCATTCAGTTATGGTATCAGAGCCAAAAACTTTGTTCGATGTGAGGACCCCACACGACCTAACACGCTAGACGTGTGGGCGGATGAATATCCCACATCGACAGAGAAGAAAACAAATGTGCAGTATATAATATTAGGGGATTCCCTCAATCCTAGAGTTAGTTTTTAGAAAGAGTTCTACCACTCTCGTTTTGTCTGAGTCAACTTGACATCGATGAGTATCCACTTACCAGGTGATTTTTTTATTGGTTATTACACACATACAATAATCTCTCTCTCTCTTATACATGGTAGCCATTGATTTTCTCTCTCTTGGGTTTCCATTTTCTGGTGCAGAAATCTTTCAGACTTAGAAGTCTAAGAATTGAGGGTTGAAGACCACATTGAGTTGTAGAGAGAGAAGGGGCAATCAGGAGAGCTGAAAAACAGCCTGAAAGCTAGACACCCACTGGCCACTACAGAAAAACTGAATTATTTACTGGTTTTCGTCTTCAGTAGTTGTTTCTCTCTCTAAAATTGTCTGTATCTGCACACATTCATGCCTGAAAAACATCTCACCTTTATCTTCTGGCCAGAAACATCTTACCTTACCCTGTCCTGTCGTCCACGCAATAGGAAATCTAGAGTGACACAGAAAGGTGATAGTTCGTATGAAAACCAGCAGATATTATTGATAATCCTCTTAAAAATCTCGTACAATTATGATCCCGTGACAAGAAAATAACACTTAGGTCGACATACAGATTTACTGAGGTCTTCATTTTTTATTTTAGTCAAATAATTTATAGTCAAAGAGTGTTAGCAATCAAGTTTCTGCCATCGAAAAAACTCACGTTTTTGTTACGGTCATCTTTGTTACGGTCATCTTCTATGTAAGACGAATTTCAAATAGAAACAACTGTCGTTAGAACGATTTTTTCAATTTTATTGATTTCTAGAGATAAATAAGTTGGAAAGCTTAATGCTCAGAATCGTCAAAATACTGAAAAATCTTTATATCGGGAATTGTTTTTCTCTGAAAATCTCCCAACAGATATGATCACGTAATAAAAACGTGATCTTTTTAATAAAACCTTTAATGACCGTAACTTAATTGCTAACACTTCTAAGTCTGAGTTATTTTCCTAAAAAAAAAGTTTAAGAATCAACTTGTTCTTCACCCTTAATTACTTGTCGAATAACTATGCTTGTCATACACACAGTTGGATGCCGAGAGATGATATTTCATCGGCATTCGCCACTACCTAATGCAATTTCCGACAGACCCAAGAATTCTTTCGACACTAATTTCAGTCCAATTGATCAGCGCATCTGCCTAATTTGAAGCTGTAAAAGGGAATGAAAAGAGACCTTCGAGAACCGATACGAGCTAGATCGAGAAAAATTGAAAGAATACTCTTTTCATAATCGACCGAGAGGGGACTCATCGGCATATTCGTCGACCAACCAGAGACCGTAGTCTCTGAACCGTTTGATCTTCTTGTCAAAGCCTACTATATAGTTATTATGTATTATAACGTGCATTTCCTTGGTTTCCTTCACCCAATTTTCATTCTTGAAGTACAATCCTCCTGTTGGAAATGCCGATTGCTGCAGCAGGTACAGATCAGCCTACAAACCATAGAACAGCAATAATTTCTACCATGAAACTCACAAATTTATCGTTTTTTGATAGGAATCGAATAATTCCTATCGAAACTTGGAGAAGTTATCGAGAAAGAATACATCTTTATCGAAGAACAGGCAACAAGATTGAAAACAAACCTCTCCAGCTGTTTTGTTGAGCGCCCAGTTAAAAGCAGGTTGATCATTTGATTTTTTTGCCTTGGACCATGGCTGAGCTTTGAGTTCCTCAATCCATTTCTTCATCACTAGTTTGGCTCCAGCAGAGGGACGAAGATAAATCATGCAGCTGCATATGTAAGTGCGCCCCTTTTTTCCTGGAGGTGGCAAATCATGAGAGTGGTTCAGAGGTTTAACCTGTTCATCGACGAAAGTGTTTTGAAGATTTATACATCCGCGTAGATTACATAATATACAATAAGAACACAACTAGTCGTTTACTGTACTGCAATTTGACTAAAATACGGAATAGCCAAATTCTACTCGTGTTTTTTGGACTTTCATTGTGACAGACTAAAATGACTCGAAATCAAAGTAAACGATAAGGGTCTAGCTCAAATGAAAAATGTGCACCATCTCACGTCGCTCGAGTGCGGTTAAGGTGAGTGTTTCATAACTAACATCACTCTCATTTTGGAGTAAAACTTGAAAACAAACCACATAGATTTAGGCTCAAAGCGGACAATATTATATTAGCAGGATGGTTGGTCACGTTCACCACCTATAGAACCTCAAATCAATCCATTGATCCCGAACAGGGTCAAAACATTTATGATAACTAGCAAAAGGCGATAAAAATCAGTTCTTTAGTACTTCAGTAGAACAAACTTATGTTGTTGGATCTCAAATTTTTCAATTTAGCCAAGTTTAGAAGATACGAAACTTATGCACGTCGATCCAATTTGTCGATAAAATCAACGATTAGACAAATGCAGAGTCGTAAAAAGGGCTGGATCATCAGACGAATCTACATCAGCAATGTTTAAAAAAAAAAAAAACAGAGAAGGCAACTCACTGCTGCCATGTCATCTGTGAAGTAAACATCGTGATTCCCTTGAAGATAAAGGAAAGGATCGGCCAGCCAAACCATATCGACATCATTGTACATAACGTTCAAACCAAGCTCCAAGATTTGCAACAGGTGGCGTGGCCTTCGAGATGTAAAGTTGAAGAATCCCTAGACATTGATTTTGATTTCAAATGTTTTAGAAGAAAGACAAACAGACCCAAAAAAGCCTTTCTGTATAATTTCAATCTATTAATGAAAAAATAATCAACTATGAAGTAAGCAAGCTTCAGCCTCATGAGTGAGCTAGGACCGAGGTCGGGTCCAACCCGTCTTGGGGTGGACCAAGGCCCCGGCTAGATTGAGCCCACCCTAGATAGGATGGTTCGAGGTCTGGCCCAAAGGCCTTATCCGGCGGGCTGACCTCCAAGCCGACACGTCGAATAAGCCCTGCGGGGCAGCCTGGCTGTTGAAAAACAGGCCAGGGCCGGTTGCGAACATTGACTTGAAAGCAAGCTTCCTTTCAAGGTTCAAGATTCAAATCCCCTAATGCAAAAACTTGGTAGGGGTCATATTCCATGGTGGCAATACCAATTAGTTATCCTAATTCAAGTACAAAAACTCGAGTCTCGTACGATTTGTCGAACTGCATACTAGCTGATCTGAACACCCAAGTTGCCAAAATAAACAGCAAAAAATTAGGGACGTGAGAAAAAGCAAAAATGAATGAAAAGACTTAAAAGGCTTTACCAATTTGGCATATGAATAAGTAGGTAAGAGATGACAATAGCCGAATTGAAAGCTAAATTCGAGAGAACCTAAACTTAACGGGTAAAACAAAGTAGCATAAATGAAAATTAGGAAACTGCACCTGAGACCCAAATTTATGGGCTGTTTGCGCATCAGGAGCGGGAGGAATGAGCACAGCGTGGCCAGGCCAGCGCTCATTCACCTTATATAACGTTGCATAGTCCTCAGCAATGACGAGGACCTTGTCTTGGTGCTTTTGCCGAGCCACACTAATCAGCCAATTGTTAAGAAAAGGCAAGTAAGGCTGACTCACAGCACAGACGATCACGGTCCCATTTTTAGCAACAAAAGATGCAGCTTGAACCAAAGTGTAGTCCCGCCACTTTGAAATTGAGGGTTTGGAGCTTGAAAAAATGCCCTCTTGCAGATTCACCCATGGGATAAATACACCAAGAACAACCAGGATAGACAGTAGAACTATAAGGTTAATGGGGCTGTAAATGGAGAAGGGCCGGTCGGAATTCACGGTAGAGCGAGGCAAAAGGGAATCTGAATTCGCCAGTGGGTTTTGAATCTGTCTCTGGTGCAAAAACGACGGCATTGTAGATCTAAAAAATCAATATCAAAACTAAAAGGAAAAATTTTAATGGGTTATCGATTAATTGTTGAAAGATCGAGACGGGTGTTGATCAAAGCATAAATCAAAATCAGAAAAGCTGGGTTTGCATCTGATGAATCAATTCAAATGGTTGAAGCTAGATTGTTGTTCATCTCCTTGACAGTGTATTCGAGTGGGTACCTTTGATAGCGAAGCACACCCGCCACTTAAAAACGAGGAGACAAAGGTGAGATTTTTTGAGGAAGCAGCGAATTGGGGAGAGGAATTCAAATTCAGATGGGCTGATATATTCGTGTCATTCGCCATTGCAGTAGCTTTTCAATTCAGGTGGGAGATGACTCATGATCTGCCGACGCGCAACGAAGATCCGGATGAGTAAGAGAGGGCAAGCTAACTTAATGGGGGCTGCATCGGGTAAAGATGGGGTCCGCCCCGACCCTGCCCACAAAGCCCATCTACACGTAGCCTGGTTCTAGGTCATCTACACGGTGGAACAGGGGAGCACCAGAGCAGTTTTGTTCAGACATTCAAAATCCTTCGTCGGAGCAGAGGCTGTTATTCAGCTCTGCAGTCATGGAAGTTGAGGTAGAGCTGAAAATTCATCATGTTCACTTTTATTTTTGAAGATTTTCGCGTGTTTATGAACTCTACAAAATACTTCATGCTCCATAAGCTTTAGACTTCGCGGACACCAAAGGTCAACCCCATCGGTGAGCCGGGACTGAGGTCGGGTCTGACTGGCCTCCAAGTCGGCCCATGATCCTTTATCCCTCTCTTCCGTTTCCATTTCTCTTCCCCCTTTCCTGATTTCTCTTCCCCCGATTTTCCTCCCGCTTCGATTTTTTTTTCTCCTCTTCCTGACTCTCTCTCTCTCTCTTCCTTCCCAAATTCTCTTCCTCCTTCCTGATTTCTGTTCGCCCGATTGATTCCATCTTTACTAAATACATCCTAATGACGTAAAATTCTCTCTCTCTCTCTCCGTACCCTCGCCGGGGAAGAACTGGACGGCCGCCGGAGGAAGGAGGCAAGTAGATTCGGCGGAATTCTTTTTGTCGGATGAAAGCAGATTAGGTTTTCTGAGCAGCTTGAACATCTAGGAGCCGAGAGACGAGCGCTTCGGCCTCTTGAAAACTCAGATTTTCTCGGTCTCGCCCTGAACGCAGTCGCTCAAGTCGTTAAACCAGAGCTCGAAGGTCAATTCGATAAAAAGCCCATCAAATTCGACAGCTTCCAAGACGATCTTGATCTCTAAGAAGAAGGAATCAAGTTGCTTAAAGAATTACTTGAAAACATTGAAGCCACTATTCCGGAGCAAATGCCAAAGCAAAATTTCAGAATCAACAGCGAACCTGGTCTCAAATTTCGATGCCTCAAGTGATTCAAGGTTTGATTTTCTGAAATAATTTGAGTATTGAAAACTTCAAGTGTTACGTGATTTCTTTGTGCAGCTGTCATACACACTTTCTGTGCTGCAAAATCTGATTTTTAAGTGTTCAGATGTGTTGGAAATACCATTTTTGAGATAATCTTCGAGGCAATGGAGCTTCAATGTCTAGCTATGGGGCTTCTTTGCCAACTTAAGCGAATTCTATGTTCTGTTTAGTAGCTATCCCTCGGCTCTTATGAAGCTATGCTGTTTATTCTTGGTTCTCTAATTGCACTGATTAATTTAGTATGCACTTGCAAAATGAGGGAACAACAAGAATTATTTGTTTCTGTTGAATATCCCACATTGGAAAATTGAAAGAGCAAGGTCTTGTATAAATATTGAGGGAATTCCCTCAATCCTTGAGCTAGCTTTTGGAATGAGTTCTACCCCTCGTATTCTATTATGGTATCAGAGCCAATACGATGTGAGGACCTCACACGACCTAACACGCTAGACGTGGAGAAAAAATCTACCACGTTAGATGTGTGAGCGAATGTTGAATATCTCACGTTGGAAAATTGAAAGAGAAAGGTCCTGTATAAATATTGTGATGGAATTTCCTCAATCCTTGAGCTAGCTTTTGGAATGAGTTCTATCCTTCTCATTCTATCAGTTTCTCCTACTGTTACTGTGACCACATAACAACATAAACTGAGTTGTCTTTCTTCTACTCAATCATGATTTGTATATCCTTACATTCATCGAGTTCAATAGGCATGTCCATGCACGTGTGTTTATTATCATTAAAATTATGATTGATCCTGCTTTGTCTATATAGGTTTGTGTAATGGGTAAGTTTGCAAACAGGGAAAGACTTACACTCCATGCTTCACTTATTGCTAGTGGGAGAGATGCATATTAACCAGAAGAAAATGATGGTATGTTTCTCTCCTTCAAATTTTTTCTCCATCGGAGATCTCTCGTCCAATTTCTTCCAACATTTTGCTCCTCCCAAATCCAGAGCTTATTCTTGGCATGTTTCATTTCTCGAAATGACAGATTGAATTAATTTTCGATGGATTCTGAGGTGATTTCTGAAAATGATGGATGACCAACAACTGCAGTATATTTGGTTATGAAGATAATGTACTTGGTAGGAGATGAACGAAGGACATGAGGCATGTGTGGAAGATGCGTAATAGAGATGGTTTTCTTGTTAGTTCTCCTACAAGTGCCACTGTTCAATTGGAAGATGAATTCTCACCCTCCACGCTCATATGCAATTTCTCAAAGCTTAATCAGTTTGCTCCTGCTCTTCGTGTTTTTACTCAAATGCTTTCTCGAGGGTTTTTACCTGGGAATCGTGTCCTACCCAGTGTAATAAAGGCATGTTCTGGTTTACTGGCTTTGAAGCTCGGACAACAAGTTCACAGCCTTGTATTTGTATGTGGTTTTGCCTTTGATTCCTTTGTTCAGTCCTCTTTGATGCATATGTATCTTAAGTGTAACCGATTACGCGATGCCCATGATGTGTTTCATAGAATTCAAAAGAGGGATGTAGTTCTCTGGAGTGCTTTAATTGCTGGTTATTCTCGACAGGGCTATGTCACAAGGGTCAAGGAGCTTTTTCATGAGATGAGAGAAACAGGCATCATTCCCAATCTAGTGTTGTGGAATGGTATGGTTACTGGATTTAACCGTAGCGGGTTTCATTCTGAGGCAGTCGTCATGTTTCAAAAGATGCATTCTGAAGGCCTTTCTCTTGACGGATCCAGCATTTCTAGCGTTCTTCCTGCTTTGGGCGACTTGCAGGATTATCAATTGGGTATTCAAGTTCATAATTATGCGATCAAGCAGGGTCTTCATCATGACAACTGCGTAACCAGTGCATTAATCGATATGTATGGCAAGTGCAATCGTTCTGCTGAGATGTCGCGGGTTTTCGGCGATGGCGATTGTGTGGATGTAGGGGCTCGCAATGCTTTAGTGACGGGGCTCTCGCGGAATGGCTTTGTCGATGATGCTTTGGAGGCATTCAAACGGTTCAAAGACCAAAGCATGGAACTTAATACAGTGTCTTGGACAGCGATGATTGCTAGTTGTTCCCAAAATGGTAAAGACATTGAGGCTTTGGAACTTTTTAGAGAGATGCAAGCTGAGGGAGTGGTGCCGAATTCTGTGACAATTCCTTGCTTGCTTCCTGCTTGTGGCAATATTGTAGCGCTAATGCATGGTAAGGCAGCCCATTGCTTCTCTATTAGAAGGGAATTTTCTAATGATGTGTATGTCGGTACAGCCATAGTTGATATGTATGCAAAGTGTGGAAAAATCCAAATGTCCAAGCGTTATTTCGATAAAATGCCCGGAAGAAACTTAGCTTCTTGGAACGCCATCATGCGCGGATATGCTATGCACGGCAATGCTGTGGAGACTATTAATGTCTTTAAATCAATGCAGAAGGCTGGAATGAAGCCTGATTCTATAAGCTTCACTTGCATTTTATCTGCATGCAGCCAAAGAGGGTTAACAAAGGAAGGATGGTATTACTTTGACAGTATGCAGCCGAAGCATGGTATAGAACCTAGATTGGAGCATTACGCTTGCATGGTAACTCTTCTTGGACGTGCCGGAAAGCTCGTAGAGGCTTTTTCGATGATCAAAAACATGCCTTTGGAAGCAGATGCTTGTGTTTGGGGAGCTTTGCTCAGTTCTTGCAGAGTGTACCGCAATATTGACCTCGGCGAGGCTGCTGCGAAGAAGCTCTTCGAGTTAGAACCAAAAAACCCTGGGAACTACATTTTGCTATCCAATATTTACGCTTCCAATGGCTTATGGGCAGAAGTCGATAGAGTAAGAGATGTGATGAAGGGCATGGGTTTGAGGAAGAATCCTGGCTGCAGTTGGATTGAGGTGAAGAACAAAGTGCATATGCTTCTTGCCGGAGATAAATCACACCCTCAGATGAATCGAATTATTGAAAAGCTGCAAGAGTTGAGCAAGGAAATGAGGAAATCAGGTTACCTTCCGAGCACCGATTTTGTGCTGCAAGATGTCGAAGAACAGGACAAGGAAGAGATTTTATGTGGGCATAGTGAAAAGTTAGCTGTCGTGTTTGGACTCCTCAACACTCGACCGGGGTCTTCGCTTCGGGTTATTAAAAATCTCAGAATCTGTGGTGACTGTCACGCCGTTATTAAATTCATATCGAGCTTTGAAAGCAGAGAAATATCCGTTAGAGACACGAATCGGTTTCATCATTTCAAAGACGGTGTTTGTTCGTGCGAGGATTATTGGTGAATAATTGGATATTCGACTCAAAAGGCATTTGCAGCAGCCTGAGAAAATCTTGAAAACTTGCTTTATTTTGGAAGCTGGCACGACTGCAACTCGATGTTGTTAATGATGTCGTAAGAAACAGGAATTAGTCTTTGAGAAACCTCAACAGAAGCTTCGTTTTAGAGAGAGAAAGTTAGCCCACCAGACCTTTAGAAATCAAACCCATCCAATTTTGGAATCCAATCTTTTTTTTTTTTTTTTTAGGTTTAATTTCGGTCTGTTTTGAACAGTTTTGTTCTATCTTCGGCTTATTCGTAGACGTTGCCGAAAACATGAGTAAAGAGAAGGATAATCTTTAAGAGAACTGATTAACTCGGCTTTTCACAGTTGATTATACGATGGTCTAGCCTTACAAAAAAAATAAAACTGTTAAAAACATAATAATTTAGAAAATAATTCAATGATGTACATAAAAATAAATCTCTACTTCAACCGGATTTATCAATGTCAAAGCCCACGTACTCAAAAATCTAATCAAGTTTAAATCTCTCGTCAAGCCTTGGATTTTATCATTATATTGTATCGATTAGTATGATTTTCTAAATTTTCAAAAGTTTGTTGTAATTTATAACTGGAATAGAAACAGAGTCGATGATTTTACGAAACAATCTCACAAAACATTAGTTAAGAAAAGCACATTTCGGTTGACTAGGAAATTGTTCGATCGTTGGAATGGTTGATCGAAACAATTTTCATGGTTGTTACTTTGGACGTCTACACCGACATGAGGACGATTGATCCTTCATGTTCGGAAGTCTGATGTAATGGTTCGGACACCTGGCTTGACCTGGCTATTGATCGGTCGCCCGAGCATACTCTCAAGGCTGCCGCTATCTCAAGAAGTTGTTCTGAAACTTTGCAAAACTCCTATTTTCAATCGATTCTTCGACTAAAAACAACTCCGACCCTTGTAAAAACATAATTTAACTTGATATCTTGCATTAGTAAGACATTTTGAAAACAATGTCCAAACTTTTATGCAACAAAATGGAATCAGATAGTAAATTGTTGAGGTCAAGTTCCGTGGATATTCCCGTTTAAACTCCATTAACAAAGAATCCCTTTTATTTTCAGCAACTAATTCAAAAGAATCAACATTATATACAACAAGGCCCTATAAGGTCCACATCATTTGGACCAAGTCGAGCTGGATTTTTTGTAACAACGTGATCGCGTTTTGCGAAGGCCTACTTTCAGGGCTCATAATTTTTTACTACAATAGAATTACAGGGCCCATAATATATTAAATTGAACAGCGTCAAAAGATCTACGATGTGAAACAAGGTTCCCCTGTTGAACCCCATTTTCGAGCCCAAAAAATATTGTTTAGACCAGCTGCGTGAGCCCAAAAGTTTTATCGTCGTTTTGTTCGTAATTTCTATTTTTCTTAATTTTACTACCAGAGACGATATAAATACTGTTTTTAGGATTCAATATGGGATGATTGATTTGATAAAAAATTTGACTATCTTTACCAGTTTTTAATCTCTCTAGGGTTGGAAATTGATGCTTAGGATCTGTTAATCGTGCACGATTAAATAGGTTTTAGAAGACAATTACTGGAAATCGTGCGCGATTCAACAGCGCTTGTTAGTTTTGAAAATTTCTTGAAATCACCGCTGTGTTAGTTGGTATCAGAGCCGAACCGATTCTTGCATCCATGGCGGGCAGAAGGAATCAGAATCAGAGGCAACATTTTCGAGTCCAAAAAACGTTGTTTAGACCAGCTGCGCGAGCCCGAAAGTTTTATTGTTATTTGTAATTTTTATTGTTTTTAATTTTATTATCTGAGACGATATACATATTGTTTTTAGGGTTTGAATTGGGATGATTGATTTGATAAAATATTTGACTCTCTTTACCAGTTTATAATATCCCTAGGGTTCGAAATTGATGCCTAAGATCTGTTAATCGTACGCGATTAAATAGGTTTTAGAAGACAATTGCTAGAAATCATGCGCTATTCAACAGCTCTTGTTAGTTCCAGAGTTTTCTTGAAATCACCACTGCGTCAGTTGGTATCAGAGCTGAACCGATTCTTGCTTCCATGGCGGGCAGAAGGAATTAGAATCAGAGGCAACAATGGGTTGAGGAAATTTACGATCGCACTAACGAGGTGGCGTTGGATGAACGAATCGCCCAGATCGTCGATCAGCGATTGGATCAGGTTATGGATCAATTAACAGCGAGGATGACTGCGCTATTCGAAAAAAAGAACCATCGAAACAAAGGAGTGCGCTAATAGGGGAGGCGCGAGGAGCCTGATTTTGAGGATTCCGAGCCTGACGAGGATATTCCCCAATTCCGTCAAAGGAGACAAAATTCAAATCGATTATGATAGGAGGCGTTGGGAGTCAGGGATGCGTATTGAAATTCTTGAATTCCATGGGAGTCTTCAAGTTGAAGAATTTATTGATTGGCTGGCAACAGTCGAGGAGATTTGGATTTCAAAGAGGTGTAAGGCGACAAGCGAGTGCTTCTAGTAGCAACTAGATTCCGAGGAAGAGCTACAGCGTGGTGGCATCAATTGAAACTTTCTCGTAATGGATTGGAAAAGTCAAAAATTATCTCATGGGAAAAGATGAAGAAGCACCTACGGTCGGCGTTCCTTCCATTTAATTATCAGTGAATTTTATACCAGCGGCTACAGAATTTAAAACAAGGTACTCGGACGGTGGATGACTACACCACGAAATTTTATCAATTAGTCGCCAAGAATGAAGTTTAAGAAACTGTTGATCAGCTAGTGGCGAGATACATTGGTAGCTTGTAGCTGCAGATTCAGGATACTCTGAATATGTTTGACCCTATGTCGGTTTTCGAGGCACACCAGCGCACCTTAATGGTGGAAAAGCAAACTCTTCGTACATATGCGAGTGGCAGTTCCACTACAGTGACCAGCACCAGCAACACAGAGGTTTCATCTAATAGAATCGTTGGTAATCAGTTTCAGAGAGGTACCTCCAGCATCAAGTGCTTTGCTTGTGAGGAAGTTGGACACCGACAATCCGACTCTAAAAGTGTTGGCAAACGAGCACTATTTGTAGATACTGATGAGGGTAGGGATGAAGATGTTGTTGTGGTTGAGCAACCGATGTTTGACGAAGAGCAACCATATGAGGAAGAAGTTGTTACAGGCAATGTCGGAGTGGCCTTAGTGGTACAGAGTTCCTATTTGATGCCTAAAATACAGGGCGAAGACGATTGGTTGCGAAGTAATATATTCCAGTCCACTTGTACCATACTTGGTAAAGTGTGTCGGTTTGTAATCGATGCAGGAAGTTGCAAAAATTTAGTCTCTGAGGAAGCTGTGCAGAAACTACAGATCAAAACGGAGAAAGATCCTAAACCCTAGAAGTTCGCCTGGCTCAAAGGTAACAGTCTCTAAACGTGCGCTAGTCACTATTTCTATTGGTGTCAAGTATAGAGATGAAATATGGGGTGACGTAGTGGCCATGGACGTGCGTCATCTATTGTTAGGAAGACCTTGGCAGTACAATCGCAAAGTATTACATGATGGAAGAGCGAACACCTACAGTTTCACTGTTACAGGGGTTAAGGTGGTTTTTGTGCCAAACAAGCCGGTAAATGTAACGAACAACACCAATATGTTGTCCTTAGCTCAATTTGAAGATGAATTGCAGACTGCAGATACTGTCTTCTTAGTGATTAGGAAAGAAATCTTGGGCTCGACAACAATTCCTGGGGAAGTGGATCCGTTACTGATGGAGTTTTCTGATGTTTTCCCTGACGACTTACCCCCTCTGCGGGATATACAGCACCGCATCGATCTAGAGCCAGGCATGGCATTCCCTAACAGGCCGCATTATAAAATGAGTCCTAGAGAACATGAAGAGTTGCACAGACAGATCGAAGAGCTATTAGCAAAGGGGAAATCAAGGAGCATGAGTTCGTGTGCTGTACAAGCTTTGCTTACACCTAACAGAGATGGCTCGTGGCGTATGTGCATAGACAGTAGAGTCATCAACAAGATAACAGTCAGGTATAGGTTTCTCATTCCTAGCTTGGATGATTTATTAGATCAGATTAATGAAGCTACGATTTTTAGCAAGCTTGATTTGAAGAGTTGGTATTACTAGATCCGAGTCAAGGCTGGGGATGAGTGGAAGACAATCTTGAAAACTCGAGAAGGGTTATATGAGTGGCTAGTAATGCCCTTCAGATTGTCTAACGTCCCTAGAACTTTTATGTGGATGATGAACCAGCTATTGAGATCCTTTATTGGGAAATTTGCAGTAGTATATTTTGACGATATTCTGACGATATTCTAATCTACAGTGCGAGCCCTGAAGAAATCTACAACACGTATGAGAGGTTCTTTGTGTACTTCGCAACGAAAAGTTCTATGCTATTGTCAAAAAGTGTGTGTTTATGGCTCGTGAGGTATTATTTTTGGGGTATGTTATCTCGGCTAACGATCTGCACTTGGAAAAGAGCAAAATTGAAGCAATTAAGTCTTCGCCAACGCCAGACTCGATCACTGCAGTACGTAGTTTTCATGAATTGGCGTCATTCTATAGACGTTTTATTTCCCACTTTAGCAATATCATGGCTCCTGTGACTAATTGTATGAAGGGAAACAAATTTATATGGACTAAGGAGGCAGACACAACATTTCACCTAATTAAAACGTAGTTGACTACGACGCCAATTCTGGTATTATCGGACTTCCAACAACCATTCGAACTACACACTGATGCCTCGAAGGTTGGAATTGGTGTTGTCTTGAGTTAAAACAGCAGACCAGTGGCTTATTTTAGCGAGAAGTTTTCGGGTTGTAAGATCAATTATACTACTTACGATATGGAATTTTATGCAGTTGTGCAGGCAGTAAAGCATTGGCGACACTACCTGTTTCACAAGGTGTTCATTTTATATACTGATCACGATTCGTTACGACATTTGCACAGCCAAAATAAAGGTTCTCCTAAGCATACTAGGTCTATGGCCTACTTGCAAAAGTTCACCTTTGTGGTCAAGCACAAAGCGGATCTGACAAACAGAGTTGTAGATATAACGACCCCAATACTGTACTCGTATTTTCCGTACTTTTTTTTTTTTAAACTAATATCTTTAATTAAACTCTAGGCAGAACCTAAACCGAAATCGAAACCAAAATCGAAATCGGAATTAAAATCTAACTCAAAACATTTAATCAAATATAAAGCTAATTAAATAAAACCATTATTTAAAACTAATTTCAATTAAAATAAAAGGGGAGGGCAGAATTGACATTCTGCCCGAGGAAGGGAGGCCGCGCCCAGTCGCTGCAGCATGTAGCGACTGGTCGTTGCATGCACTGCATGCTGCAGCGATCGATCTCTGCAGCAATGCAGAGATCGATCGCTGCATATATGCTAGCAAGCAGCGATCGATCTCTGCATTGCTGCAGAGATCGATCGCTGCATATGTTAGCAAGCCAGCGATCGATCTTTGCATTGTTGCAGAGATCGATCGCTGCACTCTATGCAGCGATCACCACGCGATCTCTTCTGTTTTCTCTTCTTCTCTGTTTCCTTTATCATTTATTTTCACAAGTGCTCTCTGGATTCCAGAGAGCCAACCAACACAATTCAACCTACTCCTAACTAACAAAGTATCAGTTTATAACGTATTTTAAACTCAATCAACCCACAGCGGACTTTGCGAAATCCAACTGCATGGATAGCTCTATAAACCGAGCCTATCCGTAACCAATCAAAAACATTTCTATAGCGTTAAACAAAACTTTAAACCAAAACGATTTGCAATTCAGTTTATAAAAACCTTGAAAACATCAGTAAGTAAACCTAACGTCTACCAGAACCAAGCATCCTATAATTTCTATACAATTGACCAATACATCCCAAAATATCCCAAAACCATCAAAATCTATACATACTATCCCCACGGGTCAGGTGAGCCTCGACTGCGCCAGCACACCACCGCAGCCATCCTCCGTCAACTGTATCATGCCTCAGGAGGAGGAATCCCATCCTCACCTGGTTCCTCGATATCTAGGTCACCTACACCATACAATACACTATGAGATGAAATCCCAGTAAGCTCTACGTAAATGCAATGCATGCTGTGCGTATGAGTTCGATAAACCATGCTTTATTTTATCTTACTATGCAATGCTCAATAGGTGTCACCGAGATCCTATCCCTCTAACCAGAGAGAGCTCATCCAGCGGGCGGATTACTCTTTCCAGTTAGAGGCGGGGGGGGGGGGGGGGTGCACGCTTACAACACGTACAGCCGTGCCTGAGCCCCACCTCGCGTGACTAATACAATACGCCTTTCAGCCAATACGCCTTTCGGCCAATACGCCTTTCGGCCAATACTATGCTCAATACGCCTTTCGGCCAGTGCTATGCTCTACGTTATCTTTAAAACTCTGTGCGGAAATTCATTTTCATGCTTTTTCTTTAAAACAAGTGATGCGTGAACAGTTCAATATCATACGATAAACAAGCAATAATATGTACCATCAAGACTGTAAAGCGTAAACTATAATCTTCTAAAACCTAGCTACCCGAGCCAAATACAATTACGCTAAAAACATCTCCAAAACTCCTCGAGACGACACGACGTACGGTGTAGGCCAATCGGCCAAAGAAGATCACGAGAACTTACCTCGTGTCCAAAGCAGCTCAAGCTCCGTTGTTGCGAAAAATCGTGATACGCAAGTGCACGTGTCGCAAAAGTAATAAAGTGTGTGTAAGTACGAGTGTCGATCCCACGAGGAATAAATATGTTAAATATTGAATATGTAAATTTCAGTTTAATTTGAAAAGAAATAATAAGTTGATGATTTAAGATTTTAAATTAAAATAATTCAAATAAAATAAATTTAACAATTTAAATAATAGAAATAAATATAAAAAAGTAAGATTATATGATGAGAAAATCCAGGGTTCCGATTTCACTTAGCTAATCCTATTTATTAGCCCTAATTCAAGTAATTAAATCCTATTTCTATGTGTTGATGGCAATTTCACAAAAATATTTATCAATCTCTCTCGAGCAAAGACAAACTTATTCAACTAACGAATTATCACCTCTCGGTCTCTAATCCTAAGAATTAATTGAATACATTAGGAACAAGAAATTATATTACCACTCAAACGTCCTAACTATCTCTAGCCTAGGATCCTTTTTAAGGCAAAATATTCAGTGCACGGTTAAATTCTCCGCTCTCGCATCCTGAATCAACCCTAAAGTTCTTAGTTTTGGTGATCAAGCAAACCTAAGCATTACGTCCAGAATAGATTACTCAACACAGAACAGGAACAGGAAATTAAATACTTGAATTAAGAAAAATAAATAATCATAACTAGGCTACATCGAAACCCTAGAACAAACGTTTAGTTCATGCTAGAAGATAAATAAACAACGGAAATATTATAGAGTTGCATAATAAAACAGTAGAAAGAAAAAGAAAAGAAAAGAAAACTATGCTGAAAATAATCGGATCGCTCCTTAGCCGAGAATCGCCTCTCTCTGTTGCCGGCTCCAGGATCTCCAGGATCTCCCCTAATTTTTAGGTCTGCTCTTGTTATTTATTGACGTCTTTCAATCAAGCAACGGCTAGGATTTAATATCGCTTCGGATCGATGGCTCAAATTAAAACACGTTGTCTTTCCATATAAGATTTGGTGAGCGATCAGTCGCTGTCTTTGTAAGGCGCACGGTCGCTGCAATCTTTTGCTCCATCTTCTATAAATGTGTGGCAGCGATCGGTCTCTGTAGTTTATAGGAATTGATCGCTGCCTCTTTTCTGTGCAAAATAACATAGCGATCGGTCTCTAACAGTTGTAGAGATCGATCGCGGCATCCCTTTTTGCAAGCCTGCTTCTTCTTCGGTCTTGTTATGCATGGCGATCGATCTCTGCCAATTTACAGAGATTGATCGCTGGCTATTCTTTTCTTTGCTGGAATAAGTGTTTGTTAATTGCTTCTTTTTCTTCTTTTCCATGTGTGGCGATCGATCTCTGGGTATGCATGGAGATCGATCGCAGAACTTCCTTATTTTCATGGAAATCGATCGCTGAAGGCCTTCCTTGCATGATGATTGATGGCTGAAATGTAAGCCAATTGATCACTTCATCTTTTGTTTCCAAAATCAATGGTCTTCAGTGATCAATTACAAAATATGGTGGCTTTCAATCGCTGCTTCTCCTCAGCCTTCTGTTGGTTTTCATTTTCTTTTGCTTCTTTTTAGCTTTAGTTTGTTTCTTCTTTTCTTTCTTTCTTCAACGTCATTAGTTCTATCCAAGTTCTGTTGTAATTAAAATTTCTGCACACTTGCACAAAATTCATCAAATTCCTTCAATCACTTGAGAAAAAAACTTATCAAATCAAGTATACAAAGTATAAATAAGTGTGTAAAATACACACTTATCACACCCCCAAACTTGAATGAAAGCTTGTCCTCAAGCGAACAAATATAAGCATAGAAAACTAGCAAAGTTTATCCAGAATTTTCTAAAATTTTAAGTCTGCAAAATATTTAAAATTTCCATGGTAGAATTATCTAAATCATAGTTTGCAGTATTTAGTCTCAGCTTGATCTTTGCATGCAAATAAACTATCTAAATAAATACTTTCAATAATACAAATCATGATATCACATTGAAAGAAGCTTAATCAGAAATTCTTGTGTGTGTATATGCTCAAACTCATTCTCGTTTAACCGATAGATCTATAATTGTGTCTTATGAGAAGGGAAATCAAAAATACCTCTCAGGGTCACTCCATTCACATCTTATTGTTCATCAGTCTTGCCCATTATTCACTAATAACAAATATGAGTAAACAGAATAAAAGTCGATAGGTCTTTAATTAAGCTTGTAATGTAAGGCCGGGTTTATAAGGTAGGAAATTTTTGGATTCAAGCGAAACTCTAGAGCACAATCCATCCTTATGCCACCCTCACTCCTTACACTCACTTGAACTCTTTTCTAATCAGTTAACTCAATAATCCCCCCAAACTTGTCTCACTCTCTACTTTTCAAAACCAACTCCTTTGTCAATGTCTTTACTAACAAACATAAAATATAAATAATAACAATAATAACAAATTAAATAGCATATAAGAAATTGTTCTACTACTGAACAATTCAACTTTTCAATAACTTTTTTTTTTTTTTCACAACTTTAATCACTGAAAAACATAAAAGAGGAATAAATAGAATATCAAAATACTAACAACTTAGACAATTGACAAAAGAATTAGTTCTGATTCTCACCACTACTTTCGCCAACTTTCCCCATAATATGTACCCACAACCCTGTGCTCAATAAACAGGATAGTCAAAATAATTTCAGGGTAGGCTAAATTAGGGTTGACAAAATAGTGGTAAATAAAGGTTCAAATAGGAGACTAAGGGTGTCATTTAAATGACACAAATGAGGTATGTCAATAAAAGCTCAAACGATTCAAAAATGGCCTAAGTCATTCTCTTAATTCTGCAAAAAATCATAATTTGTATTCATGAATGCAGGGCAAAACCACGAACAATTTAATACTCACTAATCACTCGCTAAATTTAAATGGAGCTCACTCCCTTTCAGTGTTTACACTCAAGCACTCCCTTACTGTGTTTAGGCTCTCGATCTCAAGACAACAATTTATATCATTATCAGCTAAATTTAAATAAGAATGAACATTTCCACACAAACAAGTCTAACTTCCTAAGGTCCAATCAATGCTACTATCACAAATCGTACTATCTCAGAATCTATTCAGAAGTTGAAACATGCATTGATCAAAGGTGCAGTCATCGACACTTTAAACAAATGAAATAAATAATCATACCATAAAATTTAAAATATTAAGCAGACTTCCTAAAAAATAATATCCAAATAAAAACCCCCCAAACTTAATATAGACATTGTCCCCAATGTTAAATTAGTTTAAATGAGTAGGGTAAAATAAAAGTACCTCATATCTTCTCGGGCAGCCGTTAGTGTTGTGGAGCTTTGGTCGAAGGAGCGATCAATCAGAGATTTTTTTTTTTTTTTTTTTTGCATAATAAAAAATAAACATGAAATAGAATAAAATAAAAATAAAAAAATAAAAATAATTAAAATTAAAGCAAACAAAAATTGAAATAACGAACTAAAAAGGATACTTGGGTGGGTTGCCTCCCACCAAGCGCTTGTTTTATCGTCATCAGCTTGACGTTGTAAGCCTTTTGCTAATCTGGTGCACGGAGAATAATAGTTGTATCATTCTGAAAAACCCCGTTAAGATACGGCTTCGCTCTTTTTCCGTTTACTAATTTATCAATTTCAGGAAGCTCTTTGTCTGGCATATTATCGACAATTGGCTCATTGCTAGCTGTTGGGTAATTTATGGATTTATATACTTTGAATGTCACCTCGTCATCATATACTTGCAATTTGAGCTCTCCTTTTCTTAGATCAATAACAGCTCCCCCTGTTGCTAAAAATGGTCGACCTAATATTATCGGGATGCCTCGGTCTTCGTCCATATCGAGAATCAAGAAATCAGCGGGAAAAATAAACTTGTCGACTTTGACAAGGACATCTTCAATCACCCCATACGGATGTTTTATAGAGCGATCGGCCATCTGTAGGATTACCCTGGTGGGCTTTGCTTCACCAATACCCAGCTTACGAAATATAGATAGCGGCATCAAATTTATACTAGCACCCAAATCACATAATGCCCGCTCAAAAATGGACTCCCCAATTGCACATGGTATGGTGAAACTTCCCGGATCTTTCAATTTTTGTGGAAGCTTCCGTTGAACAATGGCACTACATTCCTCAGTTAAAGCGATCGTGCCATATTTGTCAATTTTCCGTTTATGAGACAAGATGTCTTTCAGAAACTTTGCATATTTAGGCATTTGCTCGAGTGCCTCTGCGAATGGAATATTGATGTGGAGCTTTTTGAAGATATCAAGAAACTTAGAAAACTGATTATCAAGCTTCACATTTTTCAGTCTTTGTGGAAAAGGAACTTTTGAGAGGATCTCCTTTGGAATCTGAGGTGGGGCTTCCAGTAGCTCTTGATCCTTTGGTGTGGACTCGGATGATGACGAATGCACTCCGTCATGTGCGACCACTTTCTTATTTTCCTTAGTACAATTTTCAATCACTTTTCCACTCCTAAGTGTAATGGCATTGCATTGTTCTCTGGGGTTGATTTCAGTAGAACTGGGCAATGTACCTTGTGGGCGTCCATTTAGTGCAGCTGCCATCTGGCCCATTTGTGTCTCTAAGCTTCGAATTTGGGCTGACTGATTCTGTAAGGTGGTTCGTGTCTCAGCCATAAATTTATTTGTGTGTTCCCCCATTTCAGCAATTAAATTATTGGTGCGCTCTCCCATCTTTGCAATTAAATCCTCCAGATTTGATTTTCTTTCTGGAAACGGAGGTCCCGGTTGATTAGCTTGTGGCATCTGTATGGCGTTGTTCGGGTTCTTCCATGAGAAGTTCAGATGATTGTTGTGCCCCCCAATATAGTAGTTACCGGAATTTTGAAGTGTCGGTCTATTATAATTTCCCACATATTGAGCTTGTTCAGATGAACTTCTCGCCATTTGGTTCCCTTGCTGACAGTTTTCACTCGCATGTGGTCCTTGGCACCATTGACATTGCATAATCGGGGACTGAATTGCATTAACTGAAACTTGATTACCTAGGATGTGTCTAGTGAGGGTTGCCATTTGTGTAGTTAATGCTTTTATTGCATCCATTTCTGGAGTATTTGCCTGCTTCCTCAAGATCTGGCGCTCTACTGGGCACTGATCATTATTGAGTGATAACTCCTCTAATAGGTTAAATGCCTCTATTTCTGTCTTCTGTAAGAATGATCCACCAGCTGCGGAGTTAACGAGATTCCGTGTAGACACTGATAATCCAATGAAAAATGTCTGTATTTGCATCCATTGAGGTAGACCATGTTGGGGGCATCTTCGTAAAAGCTCTTTGAATCGGCCCCATGCCTCATAAATTGTCTCACCATCAAATTGAGTAAAATTTGTGATCTCATTGCGGAGTTTTGCCATCTTTTCAAAGGGAAAGAATTTTGATAGAAATTTCTGTGCTAAATCATTCCATGTTGTAATTGAATCTGGAGGTAAGGAGTGTAACCAATTCTTTGCACGCTCTCTCAGTGTGAAGGGGAATAACCTGAGCTTGATAGCATCCTCGGAGACATTATGGTATTTAAAAGTATCACAGACCTCGACGAAGCTAGCAATATGATCCTTGGGGTCTTCGTTAGGCAAACCACAAAACTGATACTGTTGGATCATTTGTATTGTACCCGGCTTTATTTCAAAATTATTGCATGTGATAGCCGGTTTCCGAATTGCTGATTGAATCCCGTCCATGGATGGCATAACATAATCTAGCAATGTTCTTCTCCCGACTCCCTCAACCTCGACAATCTGTTGTATACGAGCATTTTGATCATGAGCATTTTGATTATCTGCCATAATTGCTTGTCTTGTTTCCCTTCGATTTCGGCGACAAGTTCGTTCAATTTCAAGGTCGATAGGGATTAGGTTGGCAGTACCTAATTTTCGCATACACCTGTAATATGCAAATAATGTAATTTAAGCTTAGCAGCAAAAGAGAATTCAAATATAAACTAAAATAAAATAATTCAATAATAACAAAATTAATTCCCCGGCAACGGCGCCAAAAACTTGTTGCGAAAAATCGTGATACGCAAGTGCACGTGTCGCAAAAGTAATAAAGTGTGTGTAAGTACGAGTGTCGATCCCACGAGGAATAAATATGTTAAATATTGAATATGTAAATTTCAGTTTAATTTGAAAAGAAATAATAAGTTGATGATTTAAGATTTTAAATTAAAATAATTCAAATAAAATAAATTTAACAATTTAAATAATAGAAATAAATATAAAAGAGTAAGATTATATGATGAGAAAATCCAGGGTTCCGATTTCACTTAGCTAATCCTATTTATTAGCCCTAATTCAAGTAATTAAATCCTATTTCTATGTGTTGATGACAATTTCACGAAAATATTTATCAATCTCTCTCGAGCAAAGACAAACTTATTCAACTAACGAATTATCACCTCTCGATCTCTAATCCTGAGAATTAATTAAATACATTAGGAACAAGAAATTATATTACCACTCAAACGTCCTAACTATCTCTAGCCTAGGATCCTTTTTAAGGCAAAATATTCAGTGCACGGTTAAATTCTCCGCTCTCGCATCCCGAATCAACCCTAAAGTTCTTAGTTTTGGTGATCAAGCAAACCTAAGCATTACGTCCAGAATAGATTACTCAACACAGAACAGGAACAGGAAATTAAATACTTGAATTAAGAAAAATAAATAATCATAACTAGGCTACATCGAAACCCTAGAACAAACGTTTAGTTCATGCTAGAAGATAAATAAACAACGGAAATATTATAGAGTTGCATAATAAAACAGTAGAAAGAAAAAGAAAAGAAAAGAAAACTATGCTGAAAATAATCGGATCGCTCCTTAGCCGAGAATCGCCTCTCTCTGTTGCCGGCTCCAGGATCTCCAGGATCTCCCCTAATTTTTAGGTCTGCTCTTGTTATTTATTGACGTCTTTCAATCAAGCAACGGCTAGGATTTAATATCGTTTCGGATCGATGGCTCAAATTAAAACACGTTGTCTTTCCATATAAGATTTGGTGAGCGATCAGTCGCTGTCTTTGTAAGGCGCACGGTCGCTGCAATCTTTTGCTCCATCTTCTATAAATGTGTGGCAGCGATCGGTCTCTGTAGTTTATAGGAATTGATCGCTGCCTCTTTTCTGTGCAAAATAACATAGCGATCGGTCTCTAACAGTTGTAGAGATCGATCACGGCATCCCTTTTTGCAAGCCTGCTTCTTCTTCGGTCTTGTTATGCATGGCGATCGATCTCTGCCAATTTACAGAGATTGATCGCTGGCTATTCTTTTCTTTGCTGGAATAAGTGTTTGTTAATTGCTTCTTTTTCTTCTTTTCCATGTGTGGCGATCGATCTCTGGGTATGCATGGAGATCGATCGCAGAACTTCCTTATTTTCATGGAAATCGATCGCTGAAGGCCTTCCTTGCATGATGATTGATGGCTGAAATGTAAGCCAATTGATCACTTCATCTTTTGTTTCCAAAATCAATGGTCTTCAGTGATCAATTACAAAATATGGTGGCTTTCAATCGCTGCTTCTCCTCAGCCTTCTGTTGGTTTTCATTTTCTTTTGCTTCTTTTTAGCTTTAGTTTGTTTCTTCTTTTCTTTCTTTCTTCAACGTCATTAGTTCTATCCAAGTTCTGTTGTAATTAAAATTTCTGCACACTTGCACAAAATTCATCAAATTCCTTCAATCACTTGAGAAAAAAACTTATCAAATCAAGTATACAAAGTATAAATAAGTGTGTAAAATACACACTTATTTACAAGGATTGACGTTAAAACAAGTTTAAGTTAATAAACTTCCAAATTGTCAAAACCTTAACTAAAGGGCTTTCTAAAATTCTAATCCATTTCATCGAGCTATTTATTCGA
Organism: Begonia masoniana; assembly: GCA_022432975.1. NCBI lineage: Eukaryota > Viridiplantae > Streptophyta > Magnoliopsida > Cucurbitales > Begoniaceae > Begonia > Begonia masoniana. The sequence goes on along the minus strand of CM039514.1, from coordinate 44,837,655 downwards.
GAAATTTACGCTCGGCACCTAAATTCTCAAATTACGAACTTTTCTGAAAATCCTAAAATTCTCGGATTTTAAACTTTTTCACGAATTGATCCAACTTCGTCCAATAACGTCCAATACATTTAATATATACTTAATCACGGCTAATCTATTAATTACAAACCCTAATTCGCGTTTTTAACGAAAAATAAACCGAAACCCTAATTACCTAAAACGCTATGGAACTAAAGATTTAACGTTCGAAAACTGTAGAGACATACCGAGAACGTCGATTGGAGGAAGAAACGTGAAGGAAACGAAACGATCGGAGCGCGAATCGAAGCTCGGATCGTTGAAATCGTCGGCGGCCGAGGGTTTTGCTCTCTGGCGATCGTGAATTCCAGAGGAGAAATGGAGAAGTGAGGGAGAGAAGAGAGAAAGTTAGTTTTTAATATAATTTGATTGGAAAAATTACCATTTTGCCCTTCTTTGATTTTTATATACGTTTCGTCGTTCGGTTTGTTAATCGTCTAGCCAATCGGTTTCACCAAATTTCCTTACTTCACCAATACGTCCAACTTATTATTTGGGACTTAATAAAAACTGTCCGTTCGCAATTTGGACCTCGTTTGCTATTTTTACCAAAACGCCCATTAAATTACGATAGAGGTAATTACTCGGAATATAGCGTTATTATTCCGAAAATTCCTATACTTTCCTTAAAATTCCTATTAATCGTTAGGATTGAAATGACGCTTTTTTTTCGTAAAACGGACCTGATTTGACATATTTACAAAAATGTCATCCAATAATATAATAATAATATAATATACAAGTCCGTACAACCGGGTATTACATTCTACCCTCCTTATTCAGAATTTTGTCTACAAAATTAAATCATGCAAATAGATCAGGATATTTAGTCATCATATCCTGCTGTCGTTCCCACGTAGCCTCTTCCACCTCGTGGTTCCGCCACAAAACTTTGACGAGTGGGATCTCCTTGTTGCGCAATACTTTGATAGACGACTCCAAAATGCGTACCGGCCTCACCTCATAGCTCAAGGTAGGCTGTACCTCGATCTCTGTAGCCTCCACAATATGCGACGGATCGCGCAAGCACTTCTGAAGCATAGATACATGAAATACGTCGTGGATACCCTCCATAGAAGCCGGAAGTTACAACCTGTACGCCAGCTTCCCGATCCTCTTCAGAATAGGAAAGGGCCCCACATAACGAGGGTTCAACTTACCCCTCCTTCCAAATCTCGCTATGCCTTTGAACGGAGAAACTTTCAAATAGACCTCATCGCCTTCCTCGAACTCCAGCTCTCTCCGTCTGGTGTCAGCATAGCTCTTCTGCCTGCTCTGTGCTACCTCTATACGCTGTCGAATGATGGCAATCTTCTCTGCCGTCTGCTGTAGAATCTCAGGACCAATGATGCTGGCCTCGCCAACCTCGTCCCAATACAACGGAGATCTACACTTTCGACCATACAACGCCTCATATTGGGCCATGCCAATAGTAGCCTGGAAGCTGTTATTATAAGAGAACTCGATCAGTGGCAAATACTTGCTCCACGATCCCTGAAACTCCAGCACACACGCTCTGAGCATATCCTCCAGAATCTGATTCGTCCTCTCTGTCTGTCCATCAGTCTGAGGATGAAATGCGGTACTGAAATTAAGCTGAGTCCCCATAGCCTTGTGCAGACTCTTCCAGAACTTTGACGTGAATCTCGGATCTCTGTCGGAGACAATAGAAACTGGCACGCCATGCAGTCTGACAACCTCCTGCACATAAAGCTCGGCGAGCTGATCCATAGACGATGCCATCCTCACAGATAAGAAGTGGGCCGACTTTGTCAATCGGTCCACAATAACCCATATGCCATCATGGCCCTTCGTCGTCCTCGGGAGTCCCACAATAAAGTCCATGGAGATCTGCTCCCACTTCCACTCTGGAATCGGCAGTGGCAATAACGTTCCGGCCGGTCTCTGGTGCTCTGCCTTCACCTGTTGACATATCAAACAAGTCTCAACGTACTTGGCAACCTCCCTCTTCATGTTCGGCCACCAGTAATGTCGTTTCAAATCCCGGTACTTCCCGGGTGCACAGAATATGCCGAAGAATGTGCCTCGGCCAATATATCCTTCTTCAGATCCTCGTCGCTAGGCACGTACCACCTATGTCTGAACTTCAGAATACCATCCTCTGATAAATGGAAATCTGACGAGTCTCCCAATGTCATGCTCGATCGAAGCTCCATACACTCCGTATCACTCTGCTGAGCCTCGCGTATACGATCAAGAATAGCCGGCCTGAGAGAAATGTTGGCGAGCATACTGGTCAACTCTGCCACTATCTCTACATCGAATCTCTCAATCTCAGACCGCAGCGTAACTGACATCGCTCCTAATGATGGCTGACTCGCAGAAGGCACTCTACTCAATGCATCAGCTACCTTGTTCGCCTTTCCTGGGTGGTACTTGATATCAAAATCGTAGTCATTGACGAACTCAAGCCATCGCCTCTGTCGCATATTCAGCTCCTTCTGCGTAAATAAGTACTTCAAGCTCTTGTGGTCAGAAAATATCTCGCACTGCTGCCCATATAAATAATGCCTCCATATCTTCAGTGCGAAGACCACAGCTGCTAACTCGAGGTCGTGCGTGGGGTAATTCTACTCGTACGGCTTCAACTGCCGAGAAGCATAAGAAATAACTCTCCCCTCCTGCATCAATACACAACCGAGTCCCACTCCCGATGCATCACAATAAACACTGTATCTGACACCTTCATCAGGTAGTGCCAGTACTGGAGCGGTGGTCAATCTCTGCTTTAGCTCCATAAAACTATCATCACAAGCAGACGACCAAATAAATCTCTCGTTCTTCCGAGTTAATCGAGAGAGAGGAAGTGCGATCTTTGAGAATCCCTCTATAAACTTCTGATAATAACCGGCCAACCCGAGAAATCCACGCACCTCACGTACGTTCTTCGGCTGTGGCCAATCTCTGACCGCCTGAACTTTGCTCGGATCAACAGAAACTCCATCCTGCGATATGACATGGCCAAGAAAACTGACCTGATCCAACCAAAATTCACATTTGGAGAACTTCGGATACAACTGGTGCTGACATAGGGTCCTCAGAACAATCCTCAGATGCTCCTCGTGTTCTTCCTTCGTCTTAGAGTAGATCAATATGTCGTCGATGAAAACCACCACGAACTTGTCCAGATACTCCTTGAAGACACGGTTCATCAAGTCCATAAACGCTGCAGGGGCATTAGTAAGTCCAAAAGACATAACAAGGAACTCATAATGCCCATACCTCGTTCGGAACGCCGTCTTCGGTATATCATCCCTCCGGACTTTCAGCTGATAATAACCCGAGCGCAGGTCAATCCTGGAAAACACTCGGGCACCCTGTAGCTGATCGAACAAGTCATCAATACGAGGCAGTGGATACTTATTCTTCACTGTGAGCTTATTCAGCTCCCTGTAATCAATACACATCCTGAGGGTCCCGTCTTTCTTCTTGACAAACAAAACGGGCGCACCCCAAGGTGAAACACTGGGTCGAATAAACCCCTTCTCTAACAGCTCATCTAGCTGAGTCCTCAACTCTCTCAACTCGGCTGGTGCCAATCGATATGGGTTCTTAAACCTCGGTGCGGAGTTAGGATACACATCAATAGTGAACTCAATCTCCTGGTCCGGCGGCAATCCGGGAAGATCGTCAAGGAAAATACCAGAGAACTCTCTGACAATAGGAATGTCGCTCGGCATCAATCCGCTGAGCAACTGACAATCAAAGACAGAGGCCAAATAAATAGAGCACGCACCTTTAAACTGCTCGTTGACCATCATGGAATAGGAGATAGGCGAGCTACTCAATCTGCTCATCGCCTGATAAGAAAACTCAGCTTTACCCGGAGGTCGAAAGGTGACAATCCCGGATCGACAGTCGATGGTGGCAAAATGCTGTGACAGCCAGTCCATCCCCAAAATAAGGTCATAATGCTCTATGCCCATAACGATGAGGCAAGCATAGAGAGTACGGTCCCCAATCGAGATAATATTGCCCTGCACTACACGGCCGGACTGCATACGCTCTCCTGAAGGTAGCATAACGCTATACTCGCATTCTGCTATCTCAGGCGCAAGCCTCAATCTCGACACACAAGCGGTGGAAACAAAAGAATGTATAGCCCCCGTGTCTAACAAAGAAAATACGGGAACGCCAGTAAGTAATATAGTACCTGCTATCACGGCAGGCTGATCCTCGTTATCAACATCACCAGGCTCGATAAGAGCGAAGATCCTGGGCATAACGCTGCTCTGACCACCACCCGACTGATCTAGACCACGCTTCGGGCAGTCTCTAGCAAAATGGCCCGGCTCTCCACACCAATAACATACACCTGTACCCATCCTGCACTGGCCAGAGTGTTCTTTCTGACATTTAGGACAAACAGGTACCTGAGAAGCAACCTGCACTTGCTTACCCTTACCCCGGTCATTACCTCCCTCTAGAGGTCTCTTCACACCCCTCTGCTGCTGCTGGGGCTGTGCTCTCGGCTGATAACCTCGGTTCAGTGACTGAGATCGAACCTCTCGGAAGAAGCCCTTAGATGGCTCCCTCGGTCTAGTAGAACTCTGCTCAACAGCCTCAATATCAAGAGCCCTGGCCACAATCTCGTCATAGGATACGTGTCGTACCCCAGATATAGTAAGGCGCATCCGGAACTCCTGGCTAAGTCCCTGTAAGAATCGGCGTACCTTATCCTCATTAATGCTGACCTGGCGTGGTGCAAATCGAGAAAGAGCCTCGAACCTCCTCACATACTCGGCAATAGAAGCAGTCTGCCGCAACTGCATAAACTCAACCATCTTCGCCTCTCGTACGGTATGGCTGAAATACTTGTCATAGAACAACTCTCTGAATCTCTCCCAGCCCATAATAGTCACATCGGTAGTCGTCTTCACAGTGTCCCACCAAAATCGGGCATCTAAGGCCAGGTGGTAAGTCACCAACGCCACCCTCTCCCCGTCCTCAATGCTAGCATACGCCAGCATGTCTTCCATCGTGCGAATCCACTCCTCAGCTGAAGAGGGATCTGTGGACTGTCCGCTGAATACTGGGGGCTGGAGCTTCTGAAATCTCTCCATCCCACGGTTAAGCGAAACGGCTGTCTCTCGGGCTCTAACGCCCTCTCGGTCAATCAACGTACCCAGCTGTTGAGACTGTCTCTCCATCTGCTGAGCCTGTCTCTCCATATGCTGAGACTGCTGGGCAATAAAATCCTTGAGCGTGTCAATCGTATCGTCTCTGTCATCTCGGTCGTTCCGTGGACGCACCATAATTATAAAACTCCTATATAAAAGTTAAAACAAATATTCTAAGAAACTAGAAATCGAATAAAGCTATAAACATACTTACAGTTGATGAAGAATGTCCGCGTAGTGGCTGTGCAGTCGAGCAGTCTACAGAACTGATTTTAAAACCCGGGGGCTCTGATACCATAATTGTAACGACCCCAATACTGTACCCGTATTTTCCGTACTCTTTTTTTTTTTTAAAAAACTAATATCTTTAATTAAACTCTAGGCGGAACCTAAACCGAAATCGAAACCAAAATCGAAATCGGAATTAAAATCTAACTCAAAACATTTAATCAAATATAAAGCTAATTAAATAAAACCATTATTTAAAACTAATTTCAATTAAAATAAAAGGGGAGGGCAGAATTGACATTCTGCCCGAGGAAGGGAGGCAGCGACTGGTCGCTGCATGCACTGCATGCTGCAGCGATCGATCTCTGCAGCAATGCAGAGATCGATCGCTGCATATATGCTAGCAAGCAGCGATCGATCTCTGCATTGCTGCAGAGATCGATCGCTGCATATGTTAGCAAGCCAGCGATCGATCTCTGCATTGTTGCAGAGATCGATCGCTGCACTCTATGCAGCGATCACCACGCGATCTCTTCTATTTTCTCTTCTGTTTTCTCTTCTGTTTTCTCTTCTTCTCTGTTTCCTTTATCATTTATTTTCACAAGTGCTCTCTGGATTCCAGAGAGCCAACCAACACAATTCAACCTACTCCTAACTAACAAAGTATCAGTTTATAACGTATTTTAAACTCAATCAACCCACAGCGGACTTTGCGAAATCCAACTGCATGGATAGCTCTATAAACCGAGCCTATCCGTAACCAATCAAAAACATTTCTATAGCGTTAAACAAAACTTTAAACCAAAACGATTTGCAATTCAGTTTATAAAAACCTTGAAAACATCAGTAAGTAAACCTAACGTTTACCAGAACCAAGCATCCTATAATTTCTATACAATTGACCAATACATCCCAAAATATCCCAAAACCATCAAAATCTATACATACTATCCCCACGGGTCAGGTGAGCCTCGACTGCGCCAGCACACCACCGCAGCCATCCTCCGTCAACTGTATCATGCCTCAGGAGGAGGAATCCCATCCTCACCTGGTTCCTCGATATCTAGGTCACCTACACCATACAATACACTATGAGATGAAATCCCAGTAAGCTCTACGTAAATGCAATGCATGCTGTGCGTATGAGTTCGATAAACCATGCTTTATTTTATCTTACTATGCAATGCTCAATAGGTGTCACCGAGATCCTATCCCTCTAACCAGAGAGAGCTCATCCAGCGGGCGGACTACTCTTTCCAGCTAGAGGCGGGGGGGGGGGGGGGGTGCACGCTTACAACACGTACAGCCGTGCCTGAGCCCCACCTCGCGTGACTAATACAATACGCCTTTCGGCCAATACGCCTTTCGGCCAATACTATGCTCAATACGCCTTTCGGCCAGTGCTATGCTTTACGTTATCTTTAAAACTCTGTGCGGAAATTCATTTTCATGCTTTTTCTTTAAAACAAGTGATGCGTGAACAGTTCAATATCATACGATAAACAAGCAATAATATGTACCATCAAGACTGTAAAGCGTAAACTATAATCTCCTAAAACCTAGCTACCCGAGCCAAATACAATTACGCTAAAAACATCTCCAAAACTCCTCGAGACGACACGACGTACGGTGTAGGCCAATCGGCCAAAGAAGATCACGAGAACTTACCTCGTGTCCAAAGCAGCTCAAGCTCCGTCCACGAGCGCTGTTTCACCTAAGTAATTTACAAGGATTGACGTTAAAACAAGTTTAAGTTAATAAACTTCCAAATTGTCAAAACCTTAACTAAAGGGCTTTCTAAAATTCTAATCCATTTCATCGAGCTATTTATTCGAGAAATTTACGCTCGGCACCTAAATTCTCAAATTACGAACTTTTCTGAAAATCCTAAAATTCTCGGATTTTAAACTTTTTCACGAATTGATCCAACTTCGTCCAATAACGTCCAATACGTTTAATATATACTTAATCACGGCTAATCTATTAATTACAAACCCTAATTCGCGTTTTTAACGAAAATAAACCGAAACCTTAATTACCTAAAACGCTACGGAACTAAAGATTTAACGTTCGAAAACTGTAGAGACATACCGAGAACGTCGATTGGAGGAAGAAACGTGAAGGAAACGAAACGATCGGAGCGCGAATCGGAGCTCGAATCGTTGAAATCGTCGGCGGCCGAGGGTTTTGCTCTCTGGCGATCGTGAATTCCAGAGGAGAAATGGAGAAGTGAGGGAGAGAAGAGAGAAAGTTAGTTTTTAATATAATTTGATTGGCAAAATTACCATTTTGCCCTTCTTTGATTTTTATATACGTTTCGTCGTTCGGTTTGTTAATCGTCTAGCCAATCGGTTTCACCAAATTTCCTTACTTCACCAATACGTCCAACTTATTATTTGGGACTTAATAAAAACTGTCCGTTCGCAATTTGAACCTCGTTTGCTATTTTTACCAAAACGCCCATTAAATTACGATAGAGGTAATTACTCGGAATATAGCGTTATTATTCCGAAAATTCCTATAATTTCCTTAAAATTCCTATTAATCGTTAGGATTGAAATGACGCTTTCTTTTCGTAAAACGGACCTGATTTGACATATTTACAAAAATATCATCCAATAATATAATAATAATATAATATACAAGTCCGTACAACCAGGTATTACAGCAGACGCCCTGAGTTGTTGCAGTAACCTACTGGTTAATTTGCGAGTTGAGGTACCTGGAATGGATTTTTTTTCTAATTTACTCGTTGATGACCCTTTCTTTTCGAGGTTTTTGGATGTTATATGAACAAGTCAAAAATCAGATTTTCTCCTGCATAATGGCTTTTTGTTTAAGGGGAATCAACTATACATTCCAGCTTGCAGTTTGTGGGACAAAATAATCTGACAACTGCATGGTGAAGGGCACGTCGGTAGAGACAGGATGCTCCAATTGATTCAAGAATCCTACTATTGGCCTAGCATGCGAAAAGAAGTGGAGCAATATGTACAACGGTGTCGAATTTGTGAGGTTTCAAAGGGTGCAGCGACTAATGCCGGGTTATATATGCCTTTGTCATGGACCGATATCAGTATGGATTTTGTATTGGGGCTACTCAAAACTCAATGAGGTAATGACTCCATCTTTGTAGTTGTCGATCATTTTTCAAAGATGATACATTTTATTCCCTACAAGAAGACTACCGATGCTGTTAATGATGCCCAATTATTTTTTCAAGACGTTTATCGGTTACATGGTCTACCTGGCTCTATCATCTTCGATAGAGACACTAGATTCCTGAGTCATTTTTGGCGCAGTTTATGAAAAATGGTGAATACACAGCTCAACTTCACTATTGCATATCATCCCCAAACATATCAGAATACCGAAGTTGTTAATAGATCACTGGACAATTTGTTGCGATGTTTGGTTGGAGAACATGTGAAAAGCTGAGATAAAAAATTGTGCCAAGCTGAGTTCGCCCACAACCATGCCGTTAATCGCAGCACTGGTTTCAACCCTTTTCATGTAGTATACTCGGCCATACTCAGGGGTCCCCATGATTTAATGATTTTGCCTAGCAATTCAAAGATACAGGGAAAAGTTGAAGATTTTGTCAATAGCTTGCAGAACGTTCACAAATCCGTTCACGAGAACTTACAAAAAGCAAATTTGAATATATAAACAGGCGGCGGATCGGAAGCGGAGACACGTTGATTTTCAGGTTGGTGATTTCGTATGGGCAGTTTTAACTAAAGAGTATTTTTCTATTGGGGATTACAACAAACTATCTTCCAAAAAGATTGACCCATTGGAAATTGTCAAGAAGATCAATTTGAATGCTTACAAGTTAAAACTGCCGAGTCATATTTGCACTGCTGACGTTTTCAATGTTAAACACTTGATTCCTTTCCATGGTGATTCTTCTGATAACGATGTTGCTGACAATACGCGGTCGAATTTTTCCTTCCCTGGGGAGAATGATGTGGACCAAGTCGCGTTGGACTTTTTGGAACAACAAGATTGGGTTTCGCAAAGGCTTACTTCCGGGGCTCATAATTTTTGACTACAATGGAGTTACGGGGCCCATATATATCAAATCGAACGACCTCAAAAGATCTACGACGAATTCAATAAGGTTCTCCCGTTGAAGCCCATTTTCAAGTCCAAAAAACGTCGTTTAGAATAGCTGCGCGAGCCTGGAAGTTTTATCGTCATTTTATTCGTAATTTCTATTGTTTTTAATTTTATTATCTCAGACGATATAAATACTGTTTTTAGGGTTTGATTTGAGATGATTGATTTGATAAAAAATTTGACTCTCTTTACCAGTTTTTAATCTCTCTAGGATTCGAAATTCATGCATAAAATCTGTTAATTGTGCGCGATTAAATAGGTTTTAGAAGACGATTGCTAAAAATCGTGCACGATTCAACAGTTCTTGGTAGTTCCGGAGTTTTCTTGAAATCAACGATGCGTCAAATACCCACTTGTTCGTGGAGAACAATAGGAGGAAGTAGAAGATTCGATAGCAAAAATATCCACAAAAATGATGAAAAAATTACTAGTAAACGAGAAAAAAAATTCAATAAAACGGGCCACAAATCTCCGCAAACATCAATACCTCTCCACTATTTCCTCGTATTTTTGAGCTTTTTTATACTCGAACCAAATAGAATTCGGATAATTCAAATACGAAAAGGCAATATTTATTTATTCACACACCACGTTAGCTCCGTGGAGGGAGACAAGGGTCTCCTTAAATGTATGCACAGAATGAAAGTAAGGAACGCTGAATTGATGTTCTTGAAGAGTCTCCGTATCCAACAGCTCTACTCTTCTCCCAGTGCCGTAATCACTAAGCATAATTCTGCCATCCGATGTCCAGGCCTTTAAAAACCACCGTCGTGTCGTTTTGACTTTTACTGTTCTTCTCCAAGAATCAACCTTTCCGTAATTCTCCATTGTCCACAACCAGACGTACTTATTTCGATCATATGGTTTTGGATATCCGTAGATAAAGACTCCAAGCAATCCTTTGTAAACCGCAATTCTCACAGATATAGGGTCGATTCCATCTATGTAATTATTGGGCAGCCTTATCTCTCTGAATTCCTCCTTATTTACGTCGAACGAGAGAATCGATGGATAGGGTCGGCCTTCTCCGTCGGAAAACTTGGCCTGCCAGTTCAAATCTCCGTTCACGTACACACACGGCCATGACCATATACTCATCAACCTTCTCGAGACGTCCTCTGATATACCCACTTCTTTCCACGAGTCTGTGCTCAAGGAATAGGCCTCCGCTTGGGGTAATTGGTTGCTTTTCAAACTCCTAGTCCCCCATTTGAAGAGGGCGATCCTGATGATTATGTAGTCACTTGTGTCCGCGCGAAACCCTAAACCAAAAGCAACGTTTGTTCTTGGGTGGAAAAATCTTTGGTGATGTTTTCTTTTGAAGCATGTGTTCGACAAAGTTTTGTATCTTCTGATGGTGGGATTCCATAGATAAAGTTTACGGCCGAAGGGTTTCCAGTCGGTGAGACAGAGAAGTCCGTTGATAGATCCGACCAGAATCCGACGGGGTCCCAGTTCAGAGCTGTAAGGGAAAGGGACCTTAAATTCGTGTACCAGAGAGAAAGAATCGTCGGGGAAGAAGGAGCAGAGCTGGGTTTTCTCAGAGGTTGGAGAAGACGCAAACCGCGGTCCAAAGAAGTGGGTGAAGAGGTGTCCGTCAGGCTGGGAGAGGAGGTGGGTGTTGATGAAGCTTTCGCCGGTGATAATGGAGTTCCAGTCTTTACAAACGCACCTGCATCTGAGAAGGGTTTTGGCGGGCAGATTCTTCAGGATGTCGAAGATGACTTCGGACGGAAGAGAGGTGAAAGATGATAGATTTGTTGGCTCTCCTGATTCCATGTTCATTTCTTCTCGACTGCCTCTGAAACTACTCTACAACCGAAGGATGGACGATGATCTTTATAAACGATTAATCTGATCGATGGGTGGTCGAGTTTGACGGGGTACTCGTCCTTTACTCTTTCTTCTTCTGCAATCTTCGGACATTTCTGAATCATTCTTTTCAACTGGTCAACATGTTGTTAATGATGTCGTAAGAAACAGGAATTAGTCTTTGAGAAACCTCAGCAGTTTTTTAGGAGGAAGAAAGCCCAGCAGACTCAGACCTTAAGAAATCAAACCCATTCAATTTTGTCATCCAATCTTTTCTTCTTTTTTGTTTTAGGTTTTTCTAGTTTAATTTCAGCTTGGTTTTGACCGTTTGATTCGATCCGGGCCAGTTTCTATCAATTTTGTTCTTTGGCTTATTCGTAGACTCGAAACAATTAAAGAAAAGGATAATCTTTCTAAAAATTTAAAAAATAGATCTCATTGCATTTGCTACTCCGGAATCCGGATGGTTGCTTGGGTAACAAAAACATTAAAAATATACAGTGCTAGTTCACTTCCCCGCTGACAAACTTACAATAGATTAAAATTACCACAAACAGGTAAACATCAAGTTTTGTTTTCAATGATGAGAACTCTAAATTTTATAGAGTTATCATGGGTGACCTACCCCTTTCACCAGCTTTTTTCTTATGTAGACGCATCGCCATTCGAGTTCGGATCCAGTATATGGTCCATTCGTCACTCATGACCTTCTCTCTCCTAGAAATGAAATTTTTCCCCCAGTGATTTGAACCTTGGCCTCCAAGTTATGACCAAGAGTTCTCCATCACTAGTACCACTTGACCTAGTAAAAACTCACACAAAAACCTCCCAAGCGATCGATTAGAGCCTCACAGAGGTGGTCGACCATAACCTCACAACGATTGATGAGAAATCCAAAGCAAACGGTTGACCCACAATTGGTCTGGTCGACCAGACCCAACCAGGTTGACTCCATCTCGTCGACAGTCTCCACCAATGGTTGATTGGGACCGTGTTTTCTCACGATGGAACTAGAGAAAACACATTCTATTCCATCAATTTTCACCATAAATTGGTTTAAAACCTCGCATACTATTCAAATATAGGGGTGTGCAAAACCGGTTTCGGTTCGGTTTTGGGGAAGATCCAAACCGAACCTATCGGTTTCGGTTTTGGATTTGCCGAACCGAAACCGGTTTTGGGGCACACCAAAACCGAACCTAAACCGAACCTAAAGTTTCGGTTCGGTTTCGGTTTTACAACCTATTTTTTTAAAAAATTAAATAATTAAAAAACAAATGTATTAACGAAAAACAGAATCCCCTTCTCCCCAATCCCCTTCCCACGGATCAATCTTACGCCCTCTTCCTTAAAAAAAATGTATTACAACAATAAAAAACATCTCCAAAATATACTCCTGGATCTACCATCTTTACAGCACTGTCATGCACAATAGAGTTGTCGATACCTTGAATATTAGTGTTGATATAAATGTTGATGCAGCTGCCTCTGTCGCATTCACTCGACAGAAACATCGAGGCTCCCCTGTTTTTGCCTTCCAAATTCTGAGTTTGAAAAGACTGAGTGCTTGGATTTGATGGCATGGCCTTCGACTGATGTTGAGAGACCTGAATTTGAAATTCAGGAAGGAGGTTTTTGTTCCAATCGTTTGGTTGCTTCCTTGCTTGTAAATGGGGTCATGGCTTCTGCTTTCTTTGATCAAATTGAAGATTGGAATGACTTGAACTACACTCTGACCTGAATTCGCCAGAACGGATCTCATAACAGTTTTCTATCCTTTCATGTTGGCATTTGGTCAGCAGCATACAAAAATCATTAATCTACCTCGAGGCTTCTACTTCCTTTCTCCCCAATCCCCTTCCCACGGATCAATCTTACGCCCTCTTCCTTAAAAAAAATGTATTACAACAATAAAAAACAGAATATTCCACCAATATTTCAAAAAACACATACATTGCTCTCGGTCACGCCCGAAGAGTCTCCCAAAACATAAACATTAACTTCACAGTATAAATCAAAGACACTACACTACACTACACATGTTGCTCTAATGCTTTCGGTTATAATAAAACAGTACATAACAAACAAAGAAAACACATAAATTGCTCTCGGTCACGCCCGAAGAGTCTGCCAAAACAGAAACATTATGTAATTATACAGAGCAAAACACATATAAACATGCTAAAGGAGGAGAGCAAAATTGCTCTCTGTCGTTTGTTCACAGAGAGCAATTTTGCTCTCTGTAATAAAAATAAATCACAGAGAGCAAAATTGCTCTCTATCGTTTGTTCACAGAGAGCAATTTTGCTCTCTGTAATAAAAGTAAACCACAGAGAGCAAAATTGCTCTCTGTCGTTTGTTCACAGAGAGCAATTTTGCTCTCTGGTTAAATTGCTCTCTGTGAACAAACGACAGAGAGCAATTTTGCTCTCTGTGGTTTACTTTTATTACAGAGAGCAAAATTGCTCTCTGTGAACAAACGACAGAGAGCAATTTTGCTCTCTGTGATTTTTTTACAGAGAGCAAAATCATTGATTTTGCTCTCTGTCAAACACAAAAACGAAGTCTCTAGTAAAACACAAAGCATAGCACATACCCGGTGCTCTCTGTCGTCGTCGATACTCGATAGCAGAGACTGAGAGTAGAGTCGTCGCCTCGCCGGATCGTCCTTGTCTTGCCGGGTCTCTAGTCGTCGCAGTCGCAGTCGCAGTCGCAGTTGAAGAATCGGGATTAGGTCTTCGCACTCGCTTCGGCTTCGGCTTCGCTCTTCAGTGTTCAGTCTTCAGTCTTCATCCTCATTTTAATCAACGGTTCGGTTTCGGTTTTGCTCGGTTTCACCAAGCCAAACCGATAGCCTAACCGAAGTGGCCGGTTTTGAGACATGCCAAACCGGACTTCGGTTTTCCTATGCTAAAAACCAGTGAAAACCGAACTTAAATCACCGTTTCCGGTTCGGTTCACCGGTTCCGGTTCGGTTTGCACACCCCTATTCAAATATAACCAAACAACAAAAATAAAATCTAAGATTTTGAGTTTCTAACCTCAAATCCGAATTCAACCTAAACGAAAATAACAACCCCGAAAACTAACCAGAACGAGCTTACCCTTTATGAGACTTGGAGATCAAGATGAGATGAACACTATTCTAATATAATATATACTACTATATATATATATATATATATATATATAATATAATATTACATAAAAATCTCTCAATTTTGATTTACCGGAAATTTCACGCTAAACCAAAACTTTGCCGTGACACACTCAATTAAGGAAAATTTCGGGACTCAACTCTACTCATACTTCCAAAATTCAACAGTTGATCATTTAACTGAATATTTGACAATAAACTAAATTTTTCAACAAACTCGGAAGGGAAAAATTCAATTTATCCAAAACTTTATAAAAAATTAAATGCTACACAACATCCCCTTTAACAACTCGAGGAAAAAACGCATTTTACCGAGCATGAAACTCCGGAATTTCCACTGTGTGGAATATCAAAACTATCGGTTTAACTAATTGATCGAAAGATTACACGTGACCAAAATGCTAATGAATAACAACAATTCGAGTCAATACTAAAATAAATCGACCTCAAATAGTGAAAAAAATTTACTCAAAATTTATTGACATAAAAGCGCATTACAAACACAAATTATAGTCTTCCGGCGGTGGTAATTAAAGTGAAGTTCGCAGTCGCAGTCGCAGTCGCAGTCGCAGTCGCAGTCGCAGTCGCAGTCGCAGTCGCAGTCGCAGTCGCAGTCGCAGTCGCAGTCGCAGTCGCAGTCGCAGTCGCAGTCGCAGTCGCAGTCGCAGTCGCAGTCGCAGTCGCAGTCGCAGTCGCAGTCGCAGTCGCAGTCGCAGTCGCAGTCGCAGTCGCAGTCGCAGTCGCAGTCGCAGTCGCAGTCGCAGTCGCAGTCGCAGTCGCAGTCGCAGTCGCAGTCGCAGTCGCAGTCGCAGTCGCAGTCGCAGTCGCAGTCGCAGTCGCAGTCGCAGTCGCAGTCGCAGTCGCAGTCGCAGTCGCAGTCGCAGTCGCAGTCGCAGTCGCAGTCGCAGTCGCAGTCGCAGTCGCAGTCGCAGTCGCAGTCGCAGTCGCAGTCGCAGTCGCAGTCGCAGTCGCAGTCGCAGTCGCAGTCGCAGTCGCAGTCGCAGTCGCAGTCGCAGTCGCAGTCGCAGTCGCAGTCGCAGTCGCAGTCGCAGTCGCAGTCGCAGTCGCAGTCGCAGTCGCAGTCGCAGTCGCAGTCGCAGTCGCAGTCGCAGTCGCAGTCGCAGTCGCAGTCGCAGTCGCAGTCGCAGTCGCAGTCGCAGTCGCAGTCGCAGTCGCAGTCGCAGTCGCAGTCGCAGTCGCAGTCGCAGTCGCAGTCGCAGTCGCAGTCGCAGTCGCAGTCGCAGTCGCAGTCGCAGTCGCAGTCGCAGTCGCAGTCGCAGTCGCAGTCGCAGTCGCAGTCGCAGTCGCAGTCGCAGTCGCAGTCGCAGTCGCAGTCGCAGTCGCAGTCGCAGTCGCAGTCGCAGTCGCAGTCGCAGTCGCAGTCGCAGTCGCAGTCGCAGTCGCAGTCGCAGTCGCAGTCGCAGTCGCAGTCGCAGTCGCAGTCGCAGTCGCAGTCGCAGTCGCAGTCGCAGTCGCAGTCGCAGTCGCAGTCGCAGTCGCAGTCGCAGTCGCAGTCGCAGTCGCAGTCGCAGTCGCAGTCGCAGTCGCAGTCGCAGTCGCAGTCGCAGTCGCAGTCGCAGTCGCAGTCGCAGTCGCAGTCGCAGTCGCAGTCGCAGTCGCAGTCGCAGTCGCAGTCGCAGTCGCAGTCGCAGTCGCAGTCGCAGTCGCAGTCGCAGTCGCAGTCGCAGTCGCAGTCGCAGTCGCAGTCGCAGTCGCAGTCGCAGTCGCAGTCGCAGTCGCAGTCGCAGTCGCAGTCGCAGTCGCAGTCGCAGTCGCAGTCGCAGTCGCAGTCGCAGTCGCAGTCGCAGTCGCAGTCGCAGTCGCAGTCGCAGTCGCAGTCGCAGTCGCAGTCGCAGTCGCAGTCGCAGTCGCAGTCGCAGTCGCAGTCGCAGTCGCAGTCGCAGTCGCAGTCGCAGTCGCAGTCGCAGTCGCAGTCGCAGTCGCAGTCGCAGTCGCAGTCGCAGTCGCAGTCGCAGTCGCAGTCGCAGTCGCAGTCGCAGTCGCAGTCGCAGTCGCAGTCGCAGTCGCAGTCGCAGTCGCAGAATTATTGGAGATAGGACAAGAAACAGAATTATACACTAGGGAGGGAGACGAGGGTCTCCTTAAATGTATGCACAGATGGAAAATCAAGAACCCAGAATTCTCGTTCTTCAAGAGCCTCCATGTCAAACAGCTCTACTCTTTGTCTGCCTTTGCTACCACGCCATTTAAACATAATTCTGCCGTCCAATATGTAGCAGCCCTGTAAAGATCTTGGCCCCATCTGTTTTACTGTTGTTCTTCTCCAAGAATCCAAGTTACTTCTCCATTAAATTGCCGAAGATGACCATCGCAGGCGATAAACTTCAATCCGCCGACAAATGGCGCCGATTCCATTTTCGACAAATGGTAGCCTTATCTCTCTGAATTCCTCCTTATTCACATCAAACGAGAGAATAGACTCATAGAGTCTGTTGTGGAAGAGAACAAAGAGAAAAGGAACAACAAAGAGAAAAGGAACGTGATGGAATATCTCATATAAACTTCAAGAGAGCCTTTATATAGGCTTACAAAATGAAACAAACTGATTAAAATAAAAAAACAAACAAACCACTATCTCCACTACTACGAGATGTGACCAACTAACACCACTATCTCCACTACATAGAGATGTGATTGACCTATTCAACACCATATGCTTATTTTGAATCAATCTTTAATACTTCCTTTTGATTCAAATTTAGTAACTCCAAGACGTGATTTGAAGTCAATGAACTTGTCTCTTGGAAGTGATTTTGTCAAAATATCTGCCACCTGCTCACGAGTGATGCAATGTTCCAATATAGTGTCACCATTTGCAACTAAGTCTCGAATGAAATGCATGCGAATATCGATATGCTTTGTCCTCCCATGGAAAGGTGGATTTTTGGTCATTGCAATCGCTGACTTGTTTTCACAAAAAATGTTGGTTGCACTACTTTGCTTTTGATGAAGATCTGTGAGAATTCGTCTAATCCAAATTGCTTGACAAGTTGCTGAAGTTGCTGCGGCGTACTCTGCTTCTGAAGAAGATAGCGTTGTTGTATCTTGCTTCTTTGAACTCCATGTGATTGCTCCAGACCCAAGGCTGAAAACATTTGCTGATGTGCTCTTCCGATCATCTATTGAACCAGCCCAATCGTTGTCCGTAAACCCCGAGAGATTAAAGTTGGAAACTTGACAATACCAAATCCCATAATCCTTTGTTCCAGCAATGTATCGAAAGATTCTTTTTGCTGATCCAAAATGATGCTTTGTTGGATTTTGCATGAACCTGGAAACTACACCAACAGAAAAAACAATATCTAGTCTGGTATACGTTAAGTAAATCAAACCTCCAACCAAGTTTCTGAAATTTTTTGCATTTGCCTTCTCTGTGTCATCTTCAAGTTGTAGCTTCTCATTTATATTCATGGGCGTAGTGTCTGGTTTGCATTTGAACAGATTGAATTTTTTGAGTAAATCCGTTGCATATTTCCTTTGCGAGACAAAAATCTCATCAATTGTTTGCTTCACTTCAAGACCAAGGAAATAATGCAACTGACATCTCAAATCTCTTCATCATATTGGACTTAAAATCAGCTAAAAGAGAGTCATAGGAGCTCATGTAAATAATATCGTCAACATAGAGACGCACAATGATTAAGTCAATATTACCTTCCATCTTTACATAAAGAGTGGGCTCATTTTCACTTTTGGAGAATCCATTTTGCTGGAAGTAGCCATTAATTTTGATGCACCACGCCTGTGGTG
Source organism: Begonia masoniana (assembly GCA_022432975.1). NCBI lineage: Eukaryota > Viridiplantae > Streptophyta > Magnoliopsida > Cucurbitales > Begoniaceae > Begonia > Begonia masoniana. Next base: position 44,819,355 of record CM039514.1, on the reverse strand, counting down.
CTTGCTTTAGCCCATAAAGTGCTTTTTTTAGTTTATACACTTTCGCCTCTTTGCCTTTGACAATGAATCCTTCCGGTTGAGAGACGTAAACCTCTTCTTGCAAGTCACCGTTTAAAAATGCAGATTCGCAACAATAAGGTATTGTTTCATTGTAATCAATACCTTGTTGTTGCGAATAGCCTTTGACCATGAGCCGCGCCTTGTGTTTTTGAATGATGCCATCAGCTTGATATTTTGTTTTGAAAATCCATTTGAGTCTGATTTCATTCTTTCCTACGGGTAGATCGGTTAGCTCCCAAGTTTCATTTTTTTTATCGTCATTAATTCTTCTTCCATTGCATTCTTCCATTCTTCTTTTGCTGCTGCTTCTTCAAACGTTGTAGGATCTGTAACACATAAAGCAAATTGACAAGATTTATAGATCTCTCTCAAAGATCTAAACTTCTTAGGAGGTGTTTCATCAGAATATTCTTGTAAGGATGATGAGCTGCTACTTCTTGAGGTTGACGATGAGGAAATCTGTGATCCAGAAGGAGTGAGTGCATTCTCTTGAACTGAAGGAGCTTCATAAGTTGGAGTCTCACTTTCTGTAGGGATCTGCACTTGAGCTTCTTCATCTTTTTCATTCCCGTTCCAACTTGCTCCTTCATCAAATACTACATCTCTTCTAATAATGACTTTGCCACTGAGAGGGTTTTATAGCTTATATGCTTTTGATTGAGATGAATAACCAACAAAAATGCACTTTTTAGATTTATCCTCAAGCTTTTGACAAACTTGAGAATTTTTCAAAACATAAGCAATACAACAAAAAATTCTCAAGTGACTTACTGATGGTCTTCTACCTCGCTAAGCCTCGTACAATGTTTGATTCAAGACAGCCCTTGTAGAAGAGATATTCAGCAAGTAAACAGATGTTGTAACTGCTTCAGCCCAAAAATGATTTGGAAGTCCTCTAGCCTTGAGCAAGCTTCTAGCCATCTCCATGACCATTCGATTCTTCCGTTCGGCTACACCGTTTTGCTCCGGTGTGTATGGTGTTGTCAACTTCCTGAAAATTCCATGCTCTTCACAAAAAAGAATTAAATTCTTTAGATAAAAACTCACCACCTCTATCTGTGCGAAGAGTCTTTATAGAAATTCCTTTTTGCTTCTCTACCGAGCCTTGAATTTTCTGAAATTTTTAAAAGCCTCTGACTTTTCTGTTAAAAAATACATCCAACTCATGCGGCTTTGATCATCAATAAAGAGCAAAAAATACTTACTCCCACCAAGTGATATAGTGTTCATAGGTCAACATAAATCGGCATGAATTAACTCGAGACATTCAGACGCTCTCCATGACTGCCCACTTGGGAAAGGCTTTCGTGTCTGCTTTCCATAAATACACACTTCACATAAGTTAAGAGAACTAATTTGAGGTATCCCATAGACAATACCTTTTTTTACTTAGAAGCTGTAAACCTTTGACATTAAGATGTCCATATCTCAAATGCCACTTCTCGGATTCGTTCATCTCCCTCGCAATAAGAGCTTGATTTTCCACTTTTTAGATTCTAAGTGGAAACATTTTGTTTTGAGTCATCTGCACATTGACTATGGTTTTCCCAGACTTCTTTTCTTTAATTTTACATGCTCTATCATCAAATAGAATTTCATAACCACTAACCATCAACTGCCCAACACTTAACAAACTATGAGCCAAATTAGGAACAAAAAATACATTGTAAAGCAATTTTATTTTACCATGGCTAGTCATTGTTGCAACAATGTCTTTCCCCTCAACTTGAATCTGCTTGTCATCTCCAAGTCTGACCTGTACCTTATGTGACTCATCAAGCTCTTTAAATAATGATCTATTGCCAATCATGTGATTTGAACAACCACTATCCAAAAACCAAACATCATTTTGAATGTCATTGGATTGAGAGTGAACGAGAAACAACTTACATTTTTCCTTTGTTTCTTCCACATATTGTGCTTGTGAGCCTTGTCGACAATTCGCCTTCATATGCCCAAATTTCCTGCAATTGTAACACTAAATAGAGCATCTATTCCAACTTTGTTGTCCAGCAACCTGCCTATCTTGTTGATGTCCAACAAATTGCCTCACTTGTCCATCAAAACAACCTCTTCCTCGTCCTTGTCCTCTGCCATGAAAGCCTCCTATACCTCTGCCTCTAGAGTCCTCCTTCTTCTCTGTCTCCCCCTTTGTTTGAGACACTTGAAAAGCCTTTTCTTCATTTTTCTCAGTTGTCCTATTACGCCTGGCCTCATGAGCTTGCAACAAACCCATTAGTTCATCATATAAAAGAATAAAAAGATCCTTACTTTCCTCAATTGCAGTGACAATAGACTCATATTTGAGAGTTAGACTTCGTAGGACTTTAGAAACAATGTAGCATCAGTGATTTTTTCTCCATAAGTTCTCATTTGACTAACAATGGAAATTACTCTAGACAAAAAATCTTGCAATGTTTCATTACCCTTCTTAAGCAATGTCTTAAGCAATGTCTCAAATTTGATGAGCCTATAAATTCTTTCTGCAAAATTTCCCTAGCCTCCTTTGAAGTGGTTGCCATTGCAATTCTAGAGAAGATTATGTCATGAACTGCGTGTTGGAGGAAGAACAACGCCTTTGAATCTTTCTTTATGTTTTCCTTCAACCGAGTTTCATCTGTTTCATTGTTTTCGTAGCCACTCTGTTGCGAAAAATTACACGCAAGTGCATGTGTTGCAAAAATAGTAGAGTGTGTGCAAGCACGAGTGTCGGTCCCACGAGGAATAATTATGTTAAATATTGAATATCTAATTTTCAGCTTAATTTGAAAAACAATATGTTTGATGATTTTGGATTTTAAACTAAAATAATTCAAATAAAATAAATCAAACAATTTAAATAACAGATTCGAATGTAAAAAATTAAGATTATGTGATGAGAAAATTTCCAGGGTTCCGATTTCACTTAGCTAATCCTATTTAGTAAACCTAATTCAAGTAATTAATTCCTATTCCTTCGCGTTGATGGTTATTTCACAATGTTGTTTATTAAACTCTCTCGAGTATTAGTAAACTTACTCAATTGATGTGTTATTACCTCTCGGCCTCTAACCCTACAATCAATTGAATACATTAAGAGCAAGAAATTAAATTACCACACAAACGCCCTAACTATCTCTAGTCTAGGGTCCTTTTTAAGGCAAGATATTCAATGCACGGTTAAATTCTCCGCTCTCGCATCCCAAATTAACCCTAAAATTCTTAGTTTTGGTGATCAAGAAAACCTAAGCATTAAGTTCAAAATAGATTACTCAACACCGAAAAGGAACAGAAAACTAAAAACTTGAATTAAGAAAAATAAATATTCATGACAAAGTTACGTCGAAACCCTAGAACAGAAAACTTAGTTCATGATAAAATTAAAGAAAACTACCGAGAAAATAAAATAGTTCATACTAGAAGAAAAGAGGAGAAGAAAAACTAGGAAATTGTTGCCGAGTTCCTCCGTTCCTTGCCACTGGCTTTGATCTGGCCTCCGATGTCTTCTTGGGTTTTTCTCTCTCTTTTGCTATCTCCCCCCTCTTGCCTCCTCTTCAGACTTTCATCTTTTTTTCGAATTAGGACCGCAGTCCATCAATCAACGGCCGAGATCGACTCGATCAATAAGTTGAAAAATTGAATTTTAATATTTCCCACAATCACAATCGATCGCGGTCACGCAGACGCTTAGGAATGAAACTTTTGCTGATCCCGATCGATCGGGCCGTCTTTGGAATCCTTGGAAGAAATTTTCTTGGATTACGATCGATCGTGGTATTGTGCCCGATCGATCGGGCCGTCTCTGGAATCCTTGGAGGAAATTGTCTCGGATCACGATCGATCGTGGTCAAATTACGATCGATCGTGATCGACTTTTTCTTCTTTTCTTCCTTCTTTGTTTTCTTTATTTCCTATTTCGAACCAAATCCGCCATTACCTGTTAAAACTCAACTCACCTGCACAATCTCACTAACAACATCAAATAAACTCAAACGCTCAAGGAAAAACTAATCGAAACAAGAATGAAAAGCACGAATAAGTGTGCAAAATACACACTTATCACACTCTCTACCAAATCCCATAGATCTTGAGAACTGTACAAGGTCTTCATTTTGATACTCCATAACTCATAGCACTCTCCTTTGAAAACTGGAAGAAGGGGTTGAGATACACTCATAGAGCTACCATTGGCTGCCATCTCACCAGGACTTATAATGCTCTAATACCACTTTTGTTGTGGAAGAGAATAAAGAGAAAAGGAACGTGATGGAATATCTCATATAAACTTCAACAGAGCCTTTATATAGGCTTACAAAATGAAACAAATTGATTAAAATAAAAAACAAACAAACCACTATCTCCACTACTACGAGATGTGACCAACTAACACCACTACATAGAGATGTGATTGACTTATTCAACACCACGTGCTTATTTTGAATTAATCTTTAATAGAGTCGCCCTTCTCCATTGGAGAACGTGGCCATCCAATTCAAATCTCTGTTCAAGTTCACATACCGACGTGACCATATATCCATCAATCTTTTTGAGATGTTCTCTGAAACCTCCACTTTTTTCCACGACTCGGTGCTCAAGGAATAGACCTCGGCTTGAGGTAAACGGTTGCTCTTCAACTTCCTAGATCGCGATTTGAAGACTACAATCCTGATGATTATGCTGTCACTGGTATGAACACGAAACCCTAAACCAAAAGCAACTATTGTTTTGGATGGATAAAACTTTGGCGATCGTTTTCATTGACGAGGGACCCAACTTATCAATAAAATGGAGATAAATTTTCTTTTTTTTTTCCTTTGCCCTTCACTGTTAAGCAAAATCTTTTGATAAAGGAAAATCATCAAAGAAGAAAGTTTTTTCTGTGAGAGGAGGGAGAGAAAATAGAGAGAATTTATGGTAGAAAAAAGAAAGAGGGTGAAAGAAAAAATAGATAAAATACTTTTGAGTACAGTTAGAATTTTAAGAGGTGATTTTTCTCAGTAAATATTTTCTATAATATTCGATATCTAGAAAAATATTGTAAATCTTATTTTCCATAGTGGGATCTTTCTGGACTCGGTTCTTGTGATTTCTTTTCCAGATTTAGGTTTCCACGTAAAAATTCTCTTCTACTTCTTAGCCGTTATATTTTTTACGGCGTGAGAAAAATATTTCTAGTATTTTTCAGATTACATCTGCTATCGTTTTTCACTGGACACGTTGTTCGGGGGGTCGAGGGGGGTGGAGAACCCCCAATCCACGTGCACCACACGTGAAAATAGAACGGGGGTCCATTCCCTAGAACGATCTCCCGTTCTCAACAACGCTCACGAGAACAGGGGGCCGTTCTTGAGTGGCGACCCCCCGTTCTCAAAAACTTACTCTGAATTTTTGTGTGAACCTATTCTTAACGTCAAATAAATTATTGTTAGCTACTTTGCAACAATTTTAATTTATTTAATTACTTATGCATCTTAAATTTCTATTTACCTATCGATACAATAGGAACATGTGAATTTAATTATGCCTATCGACACAATTTGTATTACGTAATAAAAACCATGAGCAATTGTGCAATGAAAAATACCAAGCATTTATAGATCAAGTTAAAAACATGTAAAGAATACTCTATTACCTAACCAAGATTAGAAAACTTAGCCTAAAAGCATAATGAAATCAAAAAAAAAATATTCATACTAACAATAACAGTAACAGTAACCGAGAAGAAGAAGAAGAAAGCTGAAGAAAAATGTCTTCGGTTCCTTGCTGCAGTGTGATGACCCAAATGTGCACGTATGAGTACGACTGCGGGGCAAACCTCGGGTTGCGGGGCAAACCTCGGGACCTAAAACAAAGCCGTGAGGGGAGGATATTGGGCTACGACCCAATCCCCAGAGCGGACAATATCTTGCTGGAAAAGGGGTCGTTACAAATAGTATCAGAGCCTGTACCCCCGAGGGGGGTGATTGTGATGACCCAAATATGCACGTATAAGTATGACTGCGGGGCAAACCTCGGGTTGCGGGGCAAAACTCGGGATTTAAGCCGAGTTTTGGCGAATCCCAGACTCGAGTATAGGCGAATCCCGGGTCGTAAAGAGGGGGTCGTCACAATCCCACATTGCTTGGGAAAGTATATGGAAATGAAACATATGTAAAGAGACCTTCCCAACATAGCAAGACGCGTTTTGGAGTACAATTGACAACGGATCCCATAAGAACTCCGAAGTTAAAAGTGCTTCGGCGAGAGTAGTACCAGGTTGGGTGACCGACTGGCAAAGTACTCGCCAAACAAAGTCGTGAGGGGAGAATATTGGGCTACGGCCCAATCCCCAGAGCGGACAATATCTTGCTGGGAAAAGAGGTCGTTACATGCAGATCCATATCTCTTTTTTTTCTCTCTAATTTTTCCCCTCTTTTATTTGTTAGTCTTTCTTCCTTAAATTCAGCAGCAAGATTCGCCTCTCTCCAGTCTGTTCCCTTGATCGACGGTTTATCATTATGGTAAAATTTTCTTGATTTGCTATTTATTGTCGTCCACTCTTCTAAATCGTTCATTCTCATAGTAATCCATTCTGTTCAGTAGTCCACGCTTCTCAATCGTCCATACTGCCAGCAATCCATTCTGCCAGTCATCCACGTTTTCCAGTCGTCCACATTGCCAGCAATCCATTCTGCCAGTCGTCCACGTTTTCCAGTCGTCGTTTTCCAGTCGTCCACACTGCCAGCAATCCATTCTGCCAGTCGTCCACGTTTTCCAGTCGTCCAAGTTTTTTTTGTCTTTTAGTGCCTTTTGACTTTCTATTTTTTCAGGTCAAGTCCACGCTTTCCATCATCCACGCTTTCTATTTTTCTCAGCTTTCCAGTCGTCCACGCTTTTTTGTCTTTTAGTGACTTTTTGTCTTTTAGTTTCTGCCACTTCTCCATGTTGTAACAGTTGTCCATTTGCTCTGTTGGCCCAGTGAACGTCCATTTTCTCTACATATGTTCATTTGTCCATTTATGGTAATAATTGCTTTATTTTCTTTTTCTTCCAGATTTTGGTAATCTTCATTGATTTTCTATTAAAATACCGATATCCAATTTTTGCATTTTCTCGCTAATAACTCTGCATTCAAAATATAAAATTTGAATTAATGTTGAAAATCTGCTTTTAATAGAAAATATGCATGAAATATATTAAATTTAATCACGGGGCTGATCATGTAGCAATTATAGTAAATTCCCCTAATTTCTTCTAAAATTCATTCAAATCATACAAGTTAAATTACATAAAAATAGTATAAAATAACTCTAAATTTAGAGTTATCAGCTCAAAAGCTCATTTGTGGATTATCTATATTTTTCAGATATCGGATACGTTCACCGAGAAAAAAAAAAACCAATGTCAGGGTAATGTGTACTATGAGGCATAAGTGAAAAAGATCATGAGTTGATAGCTTTATGGGTTTGAAAAGTGACATGTCGTGACTACTTGCATTTTAAATTATTTCCGTTGTCAAATTCTGTTTTGATTGTAAAAAATTTTTAATGGATATTTGATTTCTTTGCTATTTCAATAGATCCTAATTTAGGATGTCACGTAGGAAAGAATAAATGAAAGTCGTTTGCATTGAATGGTCATTGGTCTTGCGTCGAATAATTCCCACCTAGGGAATCCTATCCGTCGGGATCTGGTCGGGGGCCGGGTTGGGTCCTGACAGGTATACATTAAGTAAATCAAACCTCCAACCAAGCTTCTCATTTATATTCACGGGCGTAGTGTCTGGTTTGCATTTGAGCAGATTGAATTTTTTGAGTAGATATGTTGCATATTTTCTTTGTGAAATAAAAATCTCATCAATTGTTTACTTCACTTCAAGACCAAGGATATAATGCAACAAAACCATGTCTGACATCTCAAATCTCTTCATCATATTAGACTTAAAATCAGCCAAAAGAGAGTAAGAGAAGCTCATGTAAATAATATCGTCAACATAGAGACACATAATGATTAAGTCAGTGTTACGTTCCTTCTTTACATAAAGAGTGGACTCCTTTTCACTTCTGGAGAAGCCATTCTGCTAGAAGTAGCCATTAATTTTGTTGTACCACGCTCGTGGTTCTTGTTTTAGCCCATAAAGTGTTTTTTTTTTTAATTTATACACTTTTGCCTCTTTGTCTTTGACAATGAATCCTTCTGGTTGAAAGATGTAAACCTCTTCTTGCAAGTCACTGTTTAAGAATGCAGATTTAACATCGAATTGGAAAATTGGCCATTGTAGTTGTGCAGCCAAACCTAAAATGGTTCTCACGGTTTTCATTTGAGCAACCAGAGAAAACGTTTCATCATAATCAATACATTGTTGTTGCGAATAGCCTTTAACCGCGAGTTGCGCCTTGTGTTTTTGAATGGTGCCATTAGCGTGATATTTTATTCTGAAGATCCATTTGAGTCTGATTTCATTCTTCCCTTCAAGTAAATCGGTTAGCTCCCAAGTTTCATTTTTCTTGATCGCCATTAATTCTTCTTCCATTACATTCTTCCATTCTTCTTTTGCTGCTGCTTCTTCGAACATTGTATGATCTGTAACAAATAAAGCAAATTGACAGGATTCACTCTCAAAGATTTAAACTTTTTAGGAGGTGTTTTGACGCAGCGGGATGCGGAAAGAACAAGAAAACACGCTCCAAAAAGAAACCCTAATTTGCCAAAATCTTGAATAATGATTGAAAAGTTCTAAATTCGGAATACAATCTAAAATAAATAATTAACGATTAAGAAAGATCAAATAAAATTAAATAATACAAAAAATAGTTTATAAAATCTTAGACTGTTGATTTGAGGGCCGAAACGATTGATTTTGGGCCCGAGAAAAGTCTGTCACTAATTTGCATCATTCTCCCACACCATAAAAAAACTCGATCCCAAGTTTTCCGGATATGCTAATTCGTCGTCCGGATAGAATGAAAAGATATCCGCCACATTAAATGTCTTGGATATGCCCATACTATTTGGCAGCCCAATGACGTAAACATTATTGTTAATTTTCTTTTATACCCGATACGGCCCTTACCTCTTAGGTTTTAATAGAGCTTTTATATAGCCTTACAAAATAAACAAACCTACTACCCACTATCTCCAGTACGTAGAGACAAGGTTGGAATGTGACCAACTAACAAAAAAACTTGACTGACTTATTCAACAATAACTGACTTCCTAAATACTAGGATTTACCTACTTGAAATCTTGATCAGGTATTAGTCTTTGAATCAATCTTTAACACCTTCTTCCTGCAGCAGACTTTCACATGGCTCCATTTATGGCAGGTCCCTCGTCATCAAGGAGGGACCCTACAGGAGCAGAGCTGGGTTTTCTCATAGGTAGAAAAAGACGGAACCAACGGCTCAAAATAGTGAGAGAAGAGGAGTCCGTGAGGCTGGAAGAGAAGGTGCATGTTAATCAGTGCTATAATATTTTATTTTAATTAATTATAATTTATCGTAATTATTGCTATAGTACTTAAAATAATGCGCGCAGATAAGATCAGAACGTAAAATTATGGTAATCTTAGCATTATTTTTAAATTAAAATCACCAAAGAACTATAACTATTCTTATGAAAGAAAAGAAGAAATACCCTTTTGTTAGTCGGGAACAATAAGAGGAAGTAGAAGATTCGATAGCAAAAATATCTACAAATATCATGAAAAAATTACCAGTAAACGAGAAAAAAATTCAATAAAACGGGCCACAAATCTCCGCAAATATCAATACCTCTCCACTATTTCTTCTTATTTTTGAGCTTTTCATACTCGAACCAAATAGAATTCGGGTCATCCAAATATGAAATGACATTATTTATTTATTCACACACCACGTTGGATCCGTGGAGGGAGACAAGGGTCTCCTTAAATGTATGCACAGAATGAAAGTCAGAAACGCTGAATTGATGTTCTTGAAGAGTCTCCATATCCAACAGCTCTACTCTTCTCCCAGTGCCACCATCACTAAACAAAATTCTGCCATCCGATGTCCAGGCCTTTAAAAACCACCACCGTCGTTTAATTTTGACTTTTGTTGTTCTTCTCCAAGAATCCACCTTTCCATAATTCTCCATTGTCCATAACGAGACGTACTCATTTCCATCATATGGTTTTGGATATCCGTAGATAAAGACTCCAAGCAATCCTCTGTAAACCGCAATTCTCACAGAAATAGGGTCAATTCCATTTATGTAATTATTGGGAAGCCTTATCTCTCTGAATTCCTCCTTATTTACGTCGAACGAGAGAATCGATGGATAGGGTCGGCCTTCTCCGTCGGAAAACTTGGCCTGCCAGTTCAAATCTCCGTTCACGCACACACACGGCCATGACCATATACTCATCAACCTTCTCGAGACGTCCTCTGATATACCCACTTCTTTCCACGAGTCTGTGCTCAAGGAATAGGCCTCGGCTTGGGGTAATTGGTTGCTTTTCAAACTCCTAGTCCCCCATTTGAAGAGGGCGATCCTGATGATTATGTAGTCACTTGTGTCCGCACGAAACCCTAAACCAAAAGCAACGTTTGTTCTTGGGTGGAAAAATCTTTGGTGATGTTTTCTTTTGAAGCACGTGTTCGACAAAGTTTTGTATCTTCTGATGGTGGGATTCCACAGATAAAGTTTACGGCCGAAGGGTTTCCAGTCTGTGAGACAGAGAAGTCCGTTGATAGATCCGACCAGAATCCGACAGGATCCCAGTTCAGAGCTGTAAGGGAAAGGGACCTTAAATTCGTGTACCAGAGAGAAAGAATCGTCGGGGAAGAAGGAGCAGAGCTGGGTTTTATCAGAGGTTGGAGAAGACGGAAACTGCGGTTCAAAGAAGTGGGAGAAGAGGTGTCCGTCAGGCTGGGAGAGGAGGTGGGTGTTGATGAAGCTTTTGCCGGTGATAATGGAGTTCCAGTCTTTACAAACGCACCTGCATCTGAGAAGGGTTTTGACGGGCAGATTCTTCAGGATGTCGAAGATGACTTCGGACGGAAGAGAGGTGAAGGATGATAGATTTGTTGGCTCTCCTGATTCCATGTTCATTTCTTCTCGACTGCCTCTGAAACTACTCTGCAACCGAAGGATGGACGATGATCTTTATAAACGATTAATCTGATCGATGGGTGGTCGAGTTTGACTGGGTACTCGTCCTTTACTCGTTCTTCTTCTGCAATCTTCGGACATTTCTGAATCATTCTTTTCAACTGGTCAAAATGTTGTTAATGATGTCGTAAGAAACAGGAATTAGTCTTTGAGAAACCTCAGCAGTTTTTTAGGAGGAAGAAAGCCCAGCAGACTCAGACCTTAAGAAATCAAACCCATTCAATTTTGTCATCCAATCTTTTTTTTTTTTTAAGGTTTTTCTGGTTTAATTTCAGCTTGGTTTTGACCGTTTGATTCGATCCGGGCCAGTTTCTATCAATTTTGTTCTTTGGCTTATTCGTAGACTCGAAACAATTAAAGAAAAGGATAATCTTTCTAAAAATTTAAAAAATAGATCGCATTGCATTTGCTACTCCGGATGGTTGCTTGGGTAACACAAACATTAAAAATATACAGTGCTAGTTCACTTCCCCACTGACAAACTTGTAATAGATTAAAATTACCACAAACTGGTAAACGTCAAATTTTGTTTACAGTGAAGAGAACTCTAAATTTTATAGAGTTATCACGGGGTGACCTACCCCCCTTCATCGGCCTTTTTTTCGGGCGGACGCATCGTCATCCGGGTCTGGATTCAGTATACGGTCCAGTCGTCACTCATTATTTTCTCCCCATGAAAAGGGAGTTTTTGCCTCACCAGTGATTTGAACCCTAGTCTTCAAGTTATGACCAAGAGTTCTCTATCACTAGTACCACTTGACCTAGTAAAAACCCACACAAAAACCTCCCAAGCGATCGACTAGAGCCTCACAGAGGTGGTCGACCATAACCTCACAACGATCGATGAGAAATATAAAGCAAACGGTTGACCCACAATTGGTTTGGTCGACCAGACCCAACCAGGTCGACTCCGTCTCGTCGACAGTCTCCACCAATGGTTGATTGGGACCGTGTTTTCCCACGATGGAACTAGAGAAAACACATTCTATTCCATCAATTTTCATCATAAATTGGTTTAAAACTTCGCATACAATTCAAATATGACCAAACAACAAAAATAAAATCTAAGATTTTGAGTTTCTAACCTCAAATCCGGATTCAACCTAAACGAAAATAACAACCCCGAAAACTAACAAGAACGAGCTTACCCTTCATGAGACTTGGAGATCAAGATGAGATGAACACTATTCTAATATAATATATACTACTATATATATATGTAATACAATATTACATAAAAATCTCTGAATTTTGATTTACTGGAAATTTCAAGCTAAACCAAAACTTTGCCACGCACACTCAATTAAGGAAAATTTCGGGACTCAACTCTACTCATACTTCCAAAATTCAACAGTTGACCATTTAACTGAATATTCGACGATAAACTAAATTTCTCAACAAACTCCGAAGGGAAAAATTCAATTTATCCAAAACTTTATAAAAAATTAAATGCTACACAACATCCCCTTTAACAACTCGAGGAAAAAATGCATTTTACCGAGCATGAAACTCCGGAATTTCCACTGTGTGGAATATCAAAGCTATCGGTTTGACTAATTGATTGAAAGATTACACGTGACCAAAAGGCTAATGAATAACAACAATTCGAGTCAATACTAAAATAAATCGACCTCAAATAATGAAAAAAATTTACTCAAAAATTTATTGACATAAAAGATCGCATTACAAACACAAATTAATAGTCTTCCGGCGGTGGTATAATTTAAAGTGAAGTTAATTATTGGAGATAGGACAAGAAACAGAATTATACACTAGGGAAACATAATTATACACTAGGGAGGGAGACGAGGGTCTCCTTAAATGTATGCACAGATGGAAAATCAAGAACCCAGAATTCTCGTTCTTCAAGAGCCTCCATGTCAAACAGCTCTACTCTTTGTCTGCCTTTGCTACCACGCCGTTTAAACATAATCCTGCCGTCCAATATGTAGCAGCCCTGTAAAGATCTTGGCCCCATCTGTTTTACTGTTGTTCTTCTCCAAGAATCCACGTTACTTCTCCATTAAATTGCCGGAGATGACCATCGCAGGCGATCCTCCGTAAACTTCAATCCGCCGACAAATGGCGCCGATTCCATTTTCGACAAATGGTAGCCTTATCTCTCTGAATTCCTCCTTATTCACATCAAACGAGAGAATAGACTCATAGAGTCTGTTGTGGAAGAGAACAAAGGGAAAAGGAACGTGATGGAATATCTCATATAAACTTCAATAGAGCCTTTATATAGGCTTACAAAATGAAACAAACTGATTAAAATAAAAAACAAACAAACCACTATCTCCACTACTACGAGATGTGACCAACTAACACCACTATCTCCACTACATAGAGATGTGATTGACCTATTCAACACCATGTGCTTATTTTGAATCAATCTTTAACACTTCCTCTTGATTCAAATTTAGTAACTCCAAGACGTGATCTGAAGTCAATGAACTTGTCTCTTGGAAGTGATTTTGTCAAAATATCTGCCACCTGCTCATGAGTGATGCAATGTTCCAACATAGAGTCACCATTTGCAACTAAGTCTCGAATGAAATTGATAAGTGTGTATTTTATACACTTATTTATACTTTTTACACTTGATTTGATAAGTTTATTCTCAAGTGTGTGAAAGTATTTGATGAGTTTTGTTTAAGTGTGCAGAATACGTATTTAAACAGGTAATGGCAAAACAGTGAATATAGCGATCGATCGCCACATGAATTCAAATTTGGAAAGAGCTATTAATTCAATCTTGGCCGTCAACTTGAGGAAGGAAAGAATCAAGCCGTGGATCTGATCTGATAGAGAAGAAACATTAAATAAAAACCTAACGATGAGAGGTGCTGCGACGGGAAAGAGAATTCAGCGATTTTTGAGGGCTTTCTCTGGCGGCGATTTACAGAGCAGAGGCGAGAGGTTGGGCGATTCTGGTTCGGCGACTTTGAGCGCCGCAGAGAGCAGATCCAGCAATTGAGGCGAGCAACGATCAGGCGACTCTGGTGCGCAGCATTTGGCGAGTGAGAGAGCAGAACCAGAGGGGCGATTCTGGCGAGGAGAATTCTCAACACATCACAATAGTTTTATCTTTTTTTATTTAACTTTTATTTATGAAAACCATTAACTTCATTATTATTATTATTTATGTTTTCTATTATAATAGCATGAACTAACCTTTTCCACTAGGGCTACGATGTAGCCAGACGATATTTATTTTCTGTTCTTCGTTTAATTATATTTATTGAGTATTTCTTCCAATATTGTTGACGCATTTAATTTCTGCTCTTAATGCCTGTAAATTTCTGGCCAATATTTACATGAATTTTGGGGTGTTTTGAGACCGAGAGGTGATAAACACCCGAGCACTGAAATTAATGTTATGAATATACGTAGGCTAGAGATAGTTACGGTATTGATGTGATCATTGTGATTTCTTGATAGAATTGTATTTGATTAATGCAGGATTTGAGCCTGAGAAGTGATAACCCATTAATCAGATAAACTATGCAATGCTCGAGAGAGATTGTACTAGAATTTAGTGAAATCGATCATCAACATAGGAAGAATATTTATGAATATAATTGCGAAGAACTGAAATAACTGTTGTTTTGGTGAAATCGTAGTACCTAGGTTTTTATCAATTTGATTTAATCTCATTTTATTTGTTTTGTTATTTTATCTTAGTTTATTTTTATTGTTTTAATTATTTAGTTTAATTTAAATATTTGAAAATCAAAACGTGTGTTCAATTTAGAATTAAGATTAATTATTCGATTATTAATTACAAGTCCTCGTGGGTTGGACACTCTCTTTATCACTATATTACTTGTTGCGACTCGTACACTTGCGAACATATTTTTCACAACAGAAATGCATGCGAATATCGATATGCTTTGTCCTCCCATGGAAAGCTGGATTTTTGGTCATTGCAATCGCTGACTTGTTATCACAAAAAATGTTGGTTGCACTACTTTGCTTTTGATGAAGATCTGTGAGAATTCGTCTAATCTAAATTGCTTGACAAGTTGCTGAAGTTGCTGCGGCATACTCTGCTTCTGAAGAAGATAGCGTTGTTGTATCTTGCTTCTTTGAACTCCATGTGATTGCTCCAGACCCAAGGCTGAAAACATTTGCTGATGTGCTCTTCCGATCATCTATTGAACCAGCCCAATCGTTGTCCGTAAACCCCGAGAGATTAAAGTTGGAAACTTGACAATACCAAATCCCATTTGTTCCAGCAATGTATCGAAAGATTCTTTTTGCTGATCCAAAATGATGCTTTGTTGGATTTTGCATGAACATGGAAACTACACCAACAGAAAAAGCAATATCTGGTCTGGTATACGTTAAGTAAATCAAACCTCCAACCAAGCTTCTGAAATTTTTTGCATTTGCCTTCTCTGTGTCATCTTCAAGTTGTAGCTTCTCATTTATATTCATGGGCATAGTGTCTGGTTTGCATTTGAACAGATTGAATTTTTTGAGTAAATTCGTTGCATATTTCCTTTGCGAGACAAAAATCTCATCAATTGTTTGCTTCACTTCAAGACCAAGGAAATAATGCAACTAACATTTCAAATCTCTTCATCATATTGGACTTAAAATCAGCCAAAAGAGAGTCAGAGGAGCTCATGTAAATAATATCGTCAACATAGAGACGCACAATGATTAAGTCAACGTTACCTTCCATCTTTACATAAAGAGTGGGCTCATTTTCACTTATGGAGAATCCATTTTGCTGGAAGTAGCCATTAATTTTGATGTACCACGCCTGTGGTGCTTGCTTTAGCCCATAAAGTGCTTTTTTTAGTTTATACACTTTCGCCTCTTTGCCTTTGACAATGAATCCTTTCGGTTGAGAGACGTAAACCTCTTCTTGCAAGTCACCGTTTAAAAATGCAGATTCGCAACAAGGTATTGTTTTATCGTAATCAATACCTTGTTGTTGCGAATAGCCTTTGACCACGAGCCACGCCTTGTGTTTTTGAAT
Source organism: Begonia masoniana (assembly GCA_022432975.1). Taxonomy (NCBI): domain Eukaryota; kingdom Viridiplantae; phylum Streptophyta; class Magnoliopsida; order Cucurbitales; family Begoniaceae; genus Begonia; species Begonia masoniana. Next base: position 44,803,211 of record CM039514.1, on the reverse strand, counting down.
GATGCCATCAGCTTGATATTTTGTTTTGAAAATTCATTTGAGTCTGATTTCATTCTTTCCTACGGGTAGATCGGTTAGCTCCCAAGTTTCATTTTTTTTTATCGTCATTAATTCTTCTTCCATTGCATTCTGCCATTCTTCTTTTGCTACTGCTTCTTCAAACGTTGTAGGATCTGTAACACATAAAGCAAATTGACAAGATTCATAGATCTCTCTCAAAGATCTAAACTTCTTAGAAGGTGTTTCATCTGAAGATTCTTATAAGGATGATGAGCTGTGTTGCGAAAAATCGTGATACGCAAGTGCACGTGTCGCAAAAGTAATAAAGTGTGTGTAAGTACGAGTGTCGATCCCACGAGGAATAAATATGTTAAATATTGAATATGTAAATTTCAGTTTAATTTGAAAAGAAATAATAAGTTGATGATTTAAGATTTTAAATTAAAATAATTCAAATAAAATAAATTTAACAATTTAAATAATAGAAATAAATATAAAAGAGTAAGATTATATGATGAGAAAATCCAGGGTTCCGATTTCACTTAGCTAATCCTATTTATTAGACCTAATTCAAGTAATTAAATCCTATTTCTATGTGTTGATGGCAATTTCACGAAAATATTTATCAATCTCTCTCGAGCAAAGACAAACTTATTCAACTAACGAATTATCACCTCTCGGTCTCTAATCCTGAGAATTAATTGAATACATTAGGAACAAGAAATTATATTACCACTCAAACGTCCTAACTATCTCTAGCCTAGGATCCTTTTTAAGGCAAAATATTCAGTGCACGGTTAAATTCTCCGCTCTCGCATCCCGAATCAACCCTAAAGTTCTTAGTTTTGGTGATCAAGCAAACCTAAGCATTACGTCCAGAATAGATTACTCAACACAGAACAGGAACAGGAAATTAAATACTTGAATTAAGAAAAATAAATAATCATAACTAGGCTACATCGAAACCCTAGAACAAACGTTTAGTTCATGCTAGAAGATAAATAAACAACGGAAATATTATAGAGTTGCATAATAAAACAGTAGAAAGAAAAAGAAAAGAAAAGAAAACTATGCTGAAAATAATCGGATCGCTCCTTAGCCGAGAATCGCCTCTCTCTGTTGCCGGCTCCAGGATCTCCAGGATCTCCCTTAATTTTTAGGTCTGCTCTTGTTATTTATTGACGTCTTTCAATCAAGCAACGGCTAGGATTTAATATCGCTTCGGATCGATGGCTCAAATTAAAACACGTTATCTTTCCATATAAGATTTGGTGAGCGATCAGTCGCTGTCTTTGTAAGGCGCACGGTCGCTGCAATCTTTTGCTCCATCTTCTATAAATGTGTGGCAGCGATCGGTCTCTGTAGTTTATAGGAATTGATCGCTGCCTCTTTTCTGTGCAAAATAACATAGCGATCGGTCTCTAGCAGTTGTAGAGATCGATCGCGGCATTTCTTTGTAGCATATGTGTGGCGATCGATCTCTGCAATTCACAGAGATCGATCGCTGCTTCCTTTTTCAAGTGATCTCTGTTGTCTTATGTAAATGTATGTGGCGATCGATCTCTGTCAAGCATAGAAATCGATCGCTGCTGCTCTTGGGTAATTTCTTGGCACATGTTGTGATCAAGTGATGCATATCTTGAGAAATCGATCGCTGCATACCCATGGAGATCGATCGCTGCAAGAAGGTAATTTTATAGAAATCGATCGCTGCCTTGTTTCTCTAAATTTGTCACTTTTCAAGCGATCAATGGCTTCCAATTGATCGCTCAGCAGGTGCTCCATTCTTTTCTTCTCTTCAGCTTCCATTTTCTTTTATTCTCTTGTTCCTGTTCTAATTATAATTGCTGCAAACTTTGCACAAAATTGATCAAATTCCTTCAATCACTTGAGAGAAACTTATCAAATCAAATATGCAGAGTATAAATAAGTGTGTAAAATACACACTTATCAAGCTGCTACTTCTTGAGGTTGACGATGAGGAAATCTGTGATCCGGAAGGAGTGAGTGCATTCTCTTGAACTGAAGGAGCTTCATAAGTTGGAGTCTCACTTTCTGTAGAGATCTGCACTTGAGCTTCTTCATCTTTTTCATTTCCGTTCCAACTTGCTCCTTCATCAAATACTACATCTCTTCTAATAATGACTTTGCCACTGAGAGGGTTATATAGCTTATATGCTTTTGATTGAGATGAATAACCAACAAAAATACACTGTTCAGATTTATCCTCAAGCTTTTGACGAACTTGAGAATTTTTCAAAACATAAGCAATACAACAAAAAATTCTCAAGTGACTTACTGATGGGCTTCTACCTTGCTAAGCCTCGTACGGTGTTTGATTCAAGACAGCCCTTCTAGAAGAGATATTCAGCAAGTAAACAGATGTTGTAACTGCTTCATCCCAAAAATGATTTGAAAGTCCTCTAGCCTTGAGCAAGCTTCTAGCCATCGCCATGACCATTCAATTCTTCCGTTCGGCTACACCGTTTTGCTCCGGTGTGTATGGTGTTATCAACTTCTTGAAAATTCCATGCTCTTCACAAAAAAGAATTAAATTCTTTAGATAAAAACTCACCACCTCTATCTGTGCGAAGAGCCTTTATAGAAATTCCTTTTTGCTTCTCTACCAGAGCCTTGAATTTTCTTAAACTTTTAAAAGCCTCTGACTTTTCTGTTAAAAAATACATCCAACTCATGCGGCATTGATCATCAATAAAGAGCAAAAAATACTTACTCCCACCAAGTGATATAGTGTTCATAGGTCCACATAAATCGGCATGAATTAACTCGAGACATTCAGACGCTCTCCATGACTGCCCACTTGGGAAAGGCTTTCGTGTCTGCTTTTCATAAATACACACTTCACACAAGTTAAGAGAACTAATTTGAGGTATCCCATAGACAATACCTTTTTTACTTAGAAGCTGCAAACCTTTGACATTAAGATGTCCATATCTCAAATGCCACTTCTCGGATTCGTTCATCTCCCTCGCAATAAGAGCTTGATTTTCCACTTTTGAGATTCTAAGTGGAAACATTTTGTTTTGAGTCATCTGCACATTGACTATGGTTTTCCCAGACTTCTTTTCTTTAATTTTACATGCTCCATCATCAAATAGAATTTCATAACCACTAACCATCAACTGCCCAACACATAACAAACTATGAGCCAAATTAGGAACAAAAAATACATTGTAAAGCAATTTTATTTTACAATGGCTAGTCATTGTTGCAACAATGTCTTTCCCCTCAACTTGAATCTGCTTGTCATCTCCAAGTCTGACCTGTACCTTATGTGACTCATCAAGCTCTTTAAATAATGATCTATTGCCAGTCATGTGATTTGAACAACCACTATCCAAAAACCAAACATTATTTTGAATGTCATTGGATTGAGAGTGAACGAGAAACAACTTACATTCTTCCTTTGTTTCTTCCACATATTGTGCTTGTGAGCCTTGTCGACAATTCGCCTTCATATGCCCAAATTTCCTGCAATTGTAACACTGAATAGAGCATCTATTCCAACTTTGTTGTCCAGCAACCTGCCTATCTTGTTGATGTCCAACAAATTGCCTCACTTGTCCATCAAAACAACCTCTTCCTCGTCCTCGTCCTTTGCCATGAAAGCCTCCTATACCTCTGCCTGTAGAGTCCTCCTTCTTCTCTGTCTCCCGCTTTGTTTGAGACACTTGAAAAGCCTTTTTTTCATTTTTCTCAGTTGTCCTATTACGCCTGGCCTCATGAGCTTGCAACAAACCCATTAGTTCATCAAATGAAAGAATAAAAAGATCCTTACTTTCCTCAATTGCAGTGACAATAGACTCATATTTGAGAGTTAGACTTCGTAGGACTTTAGAAACAATGATAGCATCAGTGATTTTTTCTCCATAAGTTCTCATTTGACTAACAATGGAAATTACTCTAAACAAAAAATCTTGCAATGTTTCATTACCCTTCTTAAGCAATGTCTCAAATTTTTTTCTGAGAGTCTGAAGTTTCACTTCAATCACCTTTGATGAGCCTATAAATTCTTTCTGCAAAGTTTCTCTAGCCTCCTTTGAAGTGGTTGCCATTGCAATTCTAGAGAAGATTATGTCATGGACTGCCTGTTGGAGGAAGAACAACGCCTTTGAATATTTCTTTATGTTTTCCCTCAACCGAGTTTCATCTGTTTCATTGTTTTCGTAGCCACTTTGTTGCGAAAAATTACACGCAAGTGCACGTGTCGCAAAAATAGTAGAGTGCGTGCAAGCACGAGTGTCGGTCCCACGAGGAATAATTATGCTAAATATTGAATATCTAATTTTCAGCTTAATTTAAAAAACAATATGTTTGATGATTTTGGATTTTAAACTAAAATAATTCAAATAAAATAAATCAAACAATTTAAATAACAGATTCGAATGTAAAAAATTAAGATTATGTGATGAGAAAATTTTCAGGGTTCCGATTTCACTTAGCTAATCCTATTTAGTAAACCTAATTCAAGTAATTAATTCTTATTCCTTCGTGTTGATGGTTATTTCACTATGTTGTTTATTAAACTCTCTCGAGTATTAGTAAAATTACTCAATTGATGTGTTATTACCTCTCGGTCTCTAACCCTACAATCAATTGAATAATTAAGAGTAAGAAATTGAATTACCACTCAAACGCCCTAACTATCTCTAGTCTAGGGTCCTTTTTAAGGCAAGGTATTCAATGCACGGTTAAATTCTCCGCTCTCGCATCCCGAATTAACCCTAAAATTCTTAGTTTTGGTGATCAAGAAAACCTAAACATTAAGTTCAGAATAGATTACTCAACACCAAAAAGGAACAGAAAACTAAAAACTTGAATTACGAAAAATAAATATTCATGACAAAGTTACGTCGAAACCTTAGAACAGAAAACTTAGTTCATGATAAAATTAAAGAAAACTACAGAGAAAATAAAATAGTTCATGCTAGAAGAAAAGAGGAAAAGAAAAACTAGGAAATTGCTGCCGAGTTCCTCCGTTCCTCACCACTGGTTTCGATCCGGCCTCCGATGTCTTCTTGGGTTTTTCTTTCTCTTTCGCTATCTCCCCCCTCTTGCCTCATCTTCAGACTTTCATTTTTTTTTCGAATTAGGACCGCGGTCCATCAATCAATGGCCGAGATCGACCCGATCAATAAGTTGAAAAATTGAATTTTAATATTTCCCGCAATCACGATCGATCGCGGTATGATCCCGATCAATCGTGGTCACGCAAACGCTTAGGAATGAAACTTTTGCTGATCCCGATCGATCGTGGTATTATGCCCGATCAATCGGGCCGTCTCTGGAATCCTTGGAAGAAATTTTCTTGGATTACGATCGATCGTGGTATTGTGCCTGATCGATCGGGCCATCTCTAGAATCCTTGGAGGAAATTGTCTCGGATCACGATCGATCGTGGTCAAATCACGATCGATCGTGATCGACTTTTTCTTCTTTTCTTCCTTTTTTGTTTTCTTTATTTCCTATTTCGAACCAAATCCGCTATTACTTGTTAAAACTCAACTCACCTGCACAATCTCACTAACAACATCAAATAAACTCAAATGCTCAAGAAAAAACTAATCGAAACAAGAATGAAAAGTACGAATAAGTGTGCAAAATACACACTTATCACACTCTACCAAATCCCATAGATCTTGAGAATTGTACAAGGTCTTCATTTTGATACTTTAGAACTCATAGCACTCTCCTTTGAAAACTGGAAGAAGGGGTTGAGAACACTCATAGAGCTACCATTGGCTGCCATCTCACCAGGACTTATAATGCTCTGATACCACTTTTGTTGTGGAAGAGAATAAAGAGAAAAGGAACGTGATGGAATATCTCATATAAACTTCAACAGAGCCTTTATATAGGCTTACAAAATGAAACAAATTGATTAAAATAAAAAACAAACAAGCCACTATCTCCACTACTACGAGATGTGACCAACTAACACCACTACATGGAGATGTGATTGACTTATTCAACACCATGTGCTTATTTTGAATCAATCTTTAACAAAGTCGCCCTTCTCCGTTAGAGAACGTGGCCATCCAATTCAAATCTCTGTTCAAGTTCACATACCGACGTGACCATATATCCATCAATCTTTTTGAGATGTTCTCTGAAACCTCCACTTTTTTCCACGACTCGGTGCTCAAGGAATAGACCTCGGCTTGAGATAAACGGTTGCTCTTCAACTTCCTAGATAACGATTTGAAGACTACAATCCTGATGATTATGCGGTCATTGGTATGAACACGAAACCCTAAACCAAAAGCAACTATTGTTTTGGACGGATAAAACTTTGGCGATCGTTTTCATTGACGAGGGACCCAACTTATCAATAAAATGGAGATAAATTTTCTTTTTTTTCCTTTGCCCTTCATTGTTAAGAAAAATCTTTTGATAAAGGAAAATCATCAAAGAAGAAAGTTTTGTCTGTGAGGAGGGAGAGAAAATAAAGAGAATTTATGGTAGAAAAAAGAAAGAGGGCGAAAGAAAAAATAGATAAAATACTTTTGAGTACAGTGAGAATTTTAAGAGGTGATTTTTCTCAGTAAATATTTTCTATAATATTCGATATCTAGAAAAATATTGTAAATCTTATTTTCCATAGTGAGATCTTTCTGGACTCGGTTCTCGTGATTTTTTTTTCCAGATTTAGGTTTCCACGTAAAAATTCTCTTCTACTTCTTAGCCGTTATATTTTTTACGGCGTGAGAAAAATATTTCTAGTATTTTTCAGATCGCATCTGCTATCGTTTTTCACTAGACACGTTGTTCGGGGGGTCGAGGGGGGTGGAGAACCCCTAATCCACGTGCACCACACGTGCAAATAGAATGGGGGTCCATTCCCTAGAACGATCTCCCGTTCTCAACAACGCTCACGAGAACGGGGGGCCGTTCTTGAGCGGCGACCCCCCGTTCTCAAAAACTTACTCTGAATTTTTGTGTGAACCTATTCTTAACGCCAAATAAATTATTATTAGCTACTTTGCAACAATTTTAATTTATTTAATTACTTATGCATCTTAAATTCCTATTTACCTATCGATATAATAGAAACATGTGAATTTAATTCTGCCTATCGACACAATTTGTATTACGCAATAAAAACCATGAGCAATTGTGCAATGAAAAATACCAAGCATTTATAGATCAAGTTAAAAACATGTAAAGAATACTCTCTTGCCTAACCAAGATTAGAAAACTTAGCCTAGAAGCATAATGAAATCAAAAACAAAAATATTCATACCAACAGTAACAGTAACAGTAACCGAGAAGAAGAAGAAGAAAGCTGAAGAAAAATGTCTTCGGTTCCTTGCTGCAGTGTGATGACCCGAATGTGCACGTATAAGTACAACTGAGGGGCAAACCTCGGGTTGCGGGGCAAACCTCGGGACCTAAAACAAAGCCGTGAGGGGAGGATATTAGGCTACGGCCCAATCCCCAGAGCGGACAATATCTTACTGGAAAAGAGGTCGTTACAAATGGTATCAGAGTCTGTACCCAACCGAAAATATGGCCAACGAGAACGTTGGGCCCCCGAGGGGGGTGATTGTGATGACCCGAATGTGTACGTATGAGTACGAATGCGAGGCAAACCTCGGGTTGCGGGGCAAACCTCAGGACCTAAGTCGAGTTTAGGCGAATCCTGGACTCGAGTATAGGCGAATCCCGGGTAGTAAAGAGGGGGTCGTCACAATCCCACATCGCTTGGGGAAGTATATGGAAATGAAACGTATGTAAAGAGACCCTCCCAACATAGCAAGACGCGTTTTGGAGCACAATTGACAACGGATCCCATAAGAACTCCGAAGTTAAAAGTGTTTCGGCGAGAGTAGTACCAGGTTGGGTGACCGACTGTGAAGTCCTCGCCAAACAAAGCCGTGAGGGGAGGATATTGGGCTACGACCCAATCCCCAGAGCGGACAATATCTTACTGGGAAAAGGAGTCGTTACATGCAGATCCAGTTCTCTTTTTTTTCTCTCTAATTTTTCCCCTCTTTTATTTGTTAGTCTTTCTTCCTTAAATTCAGCAGCAAGATTCGCCTCTCTCCAGTCTGTTCCCTTGATCGACGGTTTATCATTATGGTAAAATCTTCTTGATTTGCTCTTTATTGTCGTCCATTCTTCTAAATCATTCATTCTCATAGTAATCCATTCTGTTCAGTAGTCCACGCTGCTCAATCGTCCACGCTGCTCAATCGTCCACACTGCCAGCAATCCATTTTGCCAGTAGTCCACGTTTTCCAGTCGTCCACACTGCCAGCAATCCATCCTGTCAGTCGTCCACGTTTTCCAGTCGTCCACGTTTTCCAGCAATCCATTATGCCAATCATCCACGTTTTTTTGTCTTTTAGTGCTTTTTGACTTTCTGTTTTTTCAGGCCAAGTCCACGCTTTCCATCATCCACGCTTTCTATTTTTCCCAGCTTTCCAGTCGTCCACGCTTTTTTGTCTTTTAGTGACTTTTTGTCTTTTAGTTTCTGCCACTTCTCCATGTTGTACCAATTGTCCATTTGCTCTGTTGGCCCAGTGAACGTCCATTTTCTCTACATATGTTCATTTTTCCATTTATGGTAACAATTGCTTTAATTTCTTTTTCTTCCAGATTTTGGTAATCTTCATTGATTTTCTATTAAAATACCGATATCCAATTTTTGCATTTTCCCGCTAATAACTCTGCATTCATAATATAAAATTCGAATTAATGTTGAAAATCTGCTTTTAATAGAAAATATGCATAAAATATATTAAATTTAATCACGGGACTGATCATGTAGCAATTATAGTAAATTCTCCTAATTTTTTCTAAAATTCACTCAAATCATACAAGTTAAATTAAATAAAATAGTATAAAATAACTCTAAATTTAGAGTTATCAGCTCAAAAGCTCATTTGTGGATTATCCATATTTTTCAGATATCAGATACGTTCACCGAGGAAAAAAAAAAACCAATGTCAAGGTAATGTGTACTATAAGGCATAAGTGAAAAAGATCATGAGTTGATAGCCTTATGGTTTTGAAAAATCACATGTCGTGGCTACTTGTATTTTAAATTATTTCCGTTGTCAAACTCTGATTTGATTGTAAAATTTTTTTAATGGATATTTGATTTCTTTGCTATTTTGATAGATCCTAATTTAGGATGTCACGTAGGAAAGAATAAATGAAAGTCGTTTGCGTTGAATGGTCATTGGTCTTGCATCGAATAATTCCCACCTAGGAAATCCTATCGTCGGGATCTGGCCAGGGGCAGGGTTGGGTCCTGACAGGTATACATTAAGTAAATCAAACCTCCAACCAAGCTTCTCATTTATATTCAAGGGCATAGTGTCTGGTTTGCATTTGAGCAGATTGAATTTTTTGAGTAGATCTGTTGCATATTTTCTTTGTGAAATAAAAATCTCATCAATTGTTTACTTCACTTCAAGACCAAGGATATAATGCAACAAAACCATGTCTGACATCTCAAATCTCTTCATCATATTGGACTTAAAATCAGCCAAAAGAGAGTCAGAGGAGCTCATGTAAATAATATCGTCTACATAGAAACACATAATGATTAAGTCAGCGTTACGTTCCTTCTTTACATAAAGAGTGGACTCCTTTTCACTTCTGGAGAAGCCATTCTGCTAGAAGTAGCCATTAATCTTGTCGTACCACGCCCGTGGTTCTTGCTTTAGCCCATAAAGTGTTTTTTTTTTTTCAATTTATACACTTTTGCCTCTTTGCCTTTGACAATGTCACAATGAATCCTTCTGGTTGAAAGATGTAAACTTCTTCTTGCAAGTCACTGTTTAAGTATGCAGATTTAACATCGAATTGGCAAATTTGCCATTGTAGTTGTGCAGCCAAACCTAAAATGGTTCTCACGGTTTTCATTCGAGCAACCGGAGAAAATGTTTCATCATAATCAATACATTGTTGTTGCGAATAACCTTTAACCGCGAGTTGCGCCTTGTGTTTTTGAATGGTGCCATTAGCGTGATATTTTGTTCTGAAGATCCATTTGAGTCTGATTTCATTCTTCCCTTCAAGTAAATCGGTTAGCTCCCAAGTTTCATTTTTCTTGATCGCCATTAACTCTTCTTCCATTACATTATGACATTCTTCTTTTGCTGCTGCTTCTTCAAACATTGTAGGATCTGTAACAAATAAAGCAAATTGACAGGATTCACTCTCAAAGATCTACACTTCTTAGGAGGTGTTTTGACGCAGTGGGATGCGGAAAGAACAAGAAAACACGCTCCAAAGAGAAACCCTAATTTGCCAAAAATCTTCAATAATGATTGAAAAGTTCTAAATTCAGAATACAATCTAAAATAAATAATCAACAATTAAGAAAATTCAAATAAAATTAAATAATTCAAAAAATAGTTTATAAAATCTCGAACTGTCGATTTGAGGGCCGAAACGATTGATTTTGGGCCCGAGAAAGATCTGTCACTAATTTGTATCATTCTCTCACACCATAAAAAAACTCGATCTCGAGTTTTCCGGATATGCTAATTCGTCGTCCGGATAGAATGAAAAGATATCTGCCACATTAAATGTCTTGGATATGCCCATAATATTTGGCAGCCCAATGACGTAAACATTATTGTTAATTTTCTTCTATACCCGATACGGCCCTTACCTCTTAGGTTTTAATAGAGCTTTTATATAGCCTTACAAAATAACAAAAAAAAACTTGACTTCCTAAATACTAGGATTTACCTACTTGAAATCTTGATCAGGTATTAGTCTTTGAATCAATCTTTAACACCTTCTTCCTGCAGCAGACTTTCACATGGCTCCATTTATGGCAGGTCCCTCGTCATCAAGGAGGGACCCTACAGGAGCAGAGCTGGGTTTTCTCATAGGTAGAAAAAGACGGAACCAACGGCTCAAAATAGTGAGAGAAGAGGAGTCCGTGAGGCTGGAAGAGGAGGTGCATGTTAATCAGTGCTATAATATTTTATTTTAATTAATTATAATTTATCGTAATTATTGCTATAGTAATTAAAATAATGCGCGCAGATAAGATCAGAACGTAAAATTATGGTAATCTTAGCATTATTTTTAAATTAAAATCACCAAAGAACTATAATTATTCTTATGAAAGAAAAGAAGAAATACCCTTTTGTTAGTCGGGAACAATAAGAGGAAGTAGAAGATTCGATAGCAAAAATATCTACAAATATCATGAAAAAAATACCAGTAAACGAGAAAAAAATTCAATAAAACGGGCCACAAATCTCCGCAAATATCAATACCTCTCCACTATTTCTTCTTATTTTTGAGCTTCTCATACTCGAACCAAATAGAATTCGGGTCATCCAAATAAGAAATGACAGTATTTATTTATTCACACACCACGTTGGATCCGTGGGGGGAGACAAGGGTCTCCTTAAACGTATGCACAGAATGAAAGTCAGAAACGGTGATTGATGTTCTTGAAGAGTCTCCATATCCAACAGCTCTACTCTTCTCCCAGTGCCACCATCACTAAACAAAATTCTGCCATCCGATGTCCAGGCCTTTAAAAACCACCACCGTCGTTTAATTTTGATTTTTGTTGTTCTTCTCCAAGAATCCACCTTTCCATAATTCTCCATTGTCCATAACCAGACGTACTCATTTCCATCATATGGTTTTGGATACCGTAGATAAGACTCCAAGCAATCCTCTGTAAACCGCAATTCTCACAGAAATAGGGTCAATTCCATTTATGTAATTATTGGGAAGCCTTATCTCTTTGAATTCCTCCTTATTTACGTCGAACGAGAGAATCGATGGATAGGGTCGGCCTTCTCCGTCGGAAACTTGGCCTGCCAGTTCAATCTCCGTTCACGCACACACACGGCCATGACCATATACTCATCAACCTTCTCGAGACGTCCTCTGATATACCCACTTCTTTCCACGAGTCTGTGCTCAAGGAATAGGCCTCGGCTTGGGGTAATTGGTTGCTTTTCAAACTCCTAGTCCCCCATTTGAAGAGGGCGATCCTGATGATTATGTAGTCACTTGTGTCCGCACGAAACCCTAAACAAAAGCAACGTTTGTTCTTGGGTGGAAAAATCTTTGGTGATGTTTTCTTTTGAAGCACGTGTTCGACAAAGTTTTGTATCTTTGATGGTGGGATTCCACAGATAAAGTTTACGGCCGAAGGTTTCCAGTCTGTGAGACAGAGAAGTCCGTTGATAGATCCGACCAGAATCCGACGGATTCCATTCAGAGCTGTAACGGGAAAGGGACCTTAAATTCGTGTACCAGAGAGAAAGAATCGTCGGGGAAGAAGGAGCAGAGCTGGGTTTCTCATAGGTAGAAAAAGACGGAACCAACGGCTCAAAATAGTGAGAGAAGAGGAGTCCGTGAGGCTGGACGAGGATGTGCATGTTAATCATGCTATAATATTTTATTTTAATTAATTATAATTTATCGTAATTATTGCTATAGTAATTAAAATAATGCGCGCAGATAAGATCAGAACGTAAAATTATGGTAATCTTAGCATTATTTTTAAATTAAATCACCAAAGAACTATAATTATTCTTATGAAAGAAAAGAAGAAATACCCTTTTGTTAGTCGGGAACAATAAGAGGAAGTAGAAGATTCGATAGCAAAAATATCTACAAATATCATGAAAAAAATACCAGTAAACGAGAAAAAAATTCAATAAAACGGGCCACAAATCTCCGCAAATATCAATACCTCTCCACTATTTCTTCTTATTTTTGAGCTTCTCATACTCGAACCAAATAGAATTCGGGTCATCCAAATAAGAAATGACAGTATTTATTTATTCACACACCACGTTGGATCCGTGGGGGGAGACAAGGGTCTCCTTAAACGTATGCACAGAATGAAAGTCAGAAACGGTGAATTGATGTTCTTGAAGAGTCTCCATATCCAACAGCTCTACTCTTCTCCCAGTGCCACCATCACTAAACAAAATTCTGCCATCCGATGTCCAGGCCTTTAAAAACCACCACCGTCGTTTAATTTTGATTTTTGTTGTTCTTCTCCAAGAATCCACCTTTCCATAATTCTCCATTGTCCATAACCAGACGTACTCATTTCCATCATATGGTTTTGGATAACCGTAGATAAAGACTCCAAGCAATCCTCTGTAAACCGCAATTCTCACAGAAATAGGGTCAATTCCATTTATGTAATTATTGGGAAGCCTTATCTCTTTGAATTCCTCCTTATTTACGTCGAACGAGAGAATCGATGGATAGGGTCGGCCTTCTCCGTCGGAAAACTTGGCCTGCCAGTTCAAATCTCCGTTCACGCACACACACGGCCATGACCATATACTCATCAACCTTCTCGAGACGTCCTCTGATATACCCACTTCTTTCCACGAGTCTGTGCTCAAGGAATAGGCCTCGGCTTGGGGTAATTGGTTGCTTTTCAAACTCCTAGTCCCCCATTTGAAGAGGGCGATCCTGATGATTATGTAGTCACTTGTGTCCGCACGAAACCCTAAACCAAAAGCAACGTTTGTTCTTGGGTGGAAAAATCTTTGGTGATGTTTTCTTTTGAAGCACGTGTTCGACAAAGTTTTGTATCTTCTGATGGTGGGATTCCACAGATAAAGTTTACGGCCGAAGGGTTTCCAGTCTGTGAGACAGAGAAGTCCGTTGATAGATCCGACCAGAATCCGACCGGATTCCAGTTCAGAGCTGTAAGGGAAAGGGACCTTAAATTCGTGTACCAGAGAGAAAGAATCGTCGGGGAAGAAGGAGCAGAGCTGGGTTTTATCAGAGGTTGGAGAAGATGGAAACTGCGGTTCAAAGAAGTGGGAGAAGAGGTGTCCGTCAGGCTGGGAGAGGAGGTGGGTGTTGATGAAGGTTTTGCCGGTGATAATGGAGTTCCAGTCTTTACAAACGCACCTGCATCTGAGAAGGGTTTTGACGGGCAGATTCTTCAGGATGTCGAAGATGACTTCGGACGGAAGAGAGGTGAAGGATGATAGATTTGTTGGCTCTCCTGATTCCAGGTTCATTTCTTCTCGACTGCCTCTGAAACTACTGTGAAACCGAAGGATGGAGGATGATCTTTATAAACGATTAATCTGATCGATGGGTGGTCGAGTTTGACGGGGTACTCGTCCTTTACTCTTTCTTCTTCTGCAATCTTCGGACATTTCTGAATCATTCTTTTCAACTGGTCAAAATGTGTTAATGATGTCGTAAGAAACAGGATATAGTCTTTGAGAAACCTCAGCAGTTTTTTAGGAGGAAGAAAGCCCAGCAGACTCAGACCTTAAGAAATCAAACCCATTCAATTTTGTCATCCAATCTTTTCTTCTTTTTTTTTTTTTAGGTTTTTCTGGTTTAATTTCAGCTTGGTTTTGACCATTTGATTCGATCCGGGCCAGTTTCTATCAGTTTTGTGTTAAATTAGATCTCTAGAATTACTGTGTTTCTAATCCCAAACGAAACTACACCAGAGAATCACAGATCTGTTCTTGATTAAATATAAAGAGGAAAGCGGAAGCGTACCTGAATCTTTAGCCATGAATTTTTAGTGGTTTTGATCTTCCAGAATATAGAATTTCCTTAGGGTTTCCAAATCTCTCTCTGTTGATGGAGATACGAAGAGATACTTTTTCACTCTACATTTGGGGACCATAACCTAACTGCCTATTTAAAGCAATTATAAAACTTTTACCTATTTCTAATTTGGCCCCTTCATCAAATTAAAAATTCCACATATGGTATCCACAATAAATATTCATGACATTTATGCCCTAAGTCAAATTCCTTATTTCAAAATAGACCACATAATATTTGACTTAATATAATTGATGACCATATACATTCATTTATATATAAGTGTCCTAAAATTCTAACAATCTCCTACTGGACACATATAATATAATGAATGCTATATTCTTAGTGTGCACATGTATTGTCATCAAATCTGAAGACATTCCGAACAATCTCGTCCATTAATCATATTGACATAGGATCAAAGCGGTCTTCGTTGTATCAATCACAACTAAACCCATCAATGGTCACGCACATCAACATGACTAAATGGCATAGATCAATCATGAATTAGTGGCATGAAAATTACATGCAAGGTGATCTTTTTATGTCAATTTTCAACTGGTCCTACTTAACTTTAGTGAGATCAAACTTTAAACATAATTGTACAAAGTGTAATGAACTGAATAATACTTCATTTCTGATCAGAATAAAAATATATAAATAACTGTCTATAAAACAAGCAAACTGAAAAAATAACCAAACTACAAACTCCCACTCAAACTAGAGATCATCCATCTCTACGACACCCATACGAGCAGTATGCTCATGAAAGACATTAGGCGGCAAACCCTTTGTCAGGGGGTCCGCTACCATGGAGTTTGTACCCAAGTGTTCTATAGAAATCTGTCCACTTTGTACCCTTTCTTTCACAACAAGGAACTTGATGTCGATATGCTTCGACTTCGTCGAGCTCCTATTGTTGTTGGAATATAACACAGCTGATCTATTGTCACAAAATAACCCAAGGGGTCTTTCAATCCCTTCCAGAATACGCAGCCCAGTGACAAAGTTCTTCAGCCATATCGCATGATTTGTTGCCTCGTAACAAGCAACAAATTCTGCTGCCATAGTGGAGGAAGCTGTAAGTGCCTGTTTGGCACTTCTCCAAGAAATGGCTCCACCAGCTAACATAAAAATGTAACCCGAAGTGGATCTCATACTGTCTTGGCATCCCGCAAAATCGGAGTCAGAATACCCAATGATCTCAAGATGATCTGACCTCCTATATGTGAGCATGTAATTCCTAGTTCTTTTCAGGTATCTCATAACCCTTTTGGCTGCTTTCCAGTGATCCATACCTGGGTTGCTTAGATATCTGCCCAACACACCAACTATGTACGCAATATCCGGATGCGTACAAACTTGAGCATACATAAGACTTCCTACCGCCGAAGCATAGGGAATCTTTTGCATTTCTTGAATTTCAAGACTTCCCTTAGGGCATTGTTTGAGATTAAACTTATCTCCCTTAGCGACCGGGGTGCTTCCTGGTTTACAATCTTGCATGCCAAATCTTTTAAGTACTTTATCGATATAGCTCATTTGTGACAATCCAAGAATACCTCGAGAACGATCTCGATGTATCTGAATTCCTAATACAAATGAGGCCTCATCAAGGTCTTTCATCTCGAAATTTCTTGACAAAAAACTCTTAGTTTGGTGCAATAAGCCTATATCGTTTGTGGCAAGCAAAATGTCATCCACATATAGAACCAAAAATATATGCTTACTCCCACTGAACTTGTGATACACACAATCATCAATTAAATTCCCTTCAAAACCAAATGAGAGAATTATTTCGTGAAACTTATGGTACCACTGACGAGACGCTTGTTTAAGCCCATAAATGGATTTCTTTAATTTGCAAACCATATTCTTTGGGTCTCCCGACACAAAGTTTTCTGGTTGCACCATATAAATTGTTTCATCAATATCGCCATTGAGAAATGCTGTCTTTACATCCATCTGATGTAGCTCTATATCGAAATGTGCAACAAGTGCCATGATTGTCCTAAAAGAGTCTTTAGTTGAAACCGGAGAAAAAGTCTCTTTATAGTCAACCCCATATTTTTGAGTAAAGCCTTTTGCCACAAGACGAGCTTTATACTTCTCCACATTACCCTTTGAATCCCTTTTGGTCTTAAAAATCCATTTACAACCAACAGGTTTTGTACCTTCTGGTAATGGGACAAGTTCCCAAACTTTATTGTCTTGCATTGACTTATACTCTTCATTCATTGCTTCGACCCACTTTACCGAATTGGAACTTTCTATGGCTTGACAAAAGTTGATAGGATCATCTTCCATCATGCCAACAATATCCTCATGTTCCTGAAGAAATACTACATAGTCATCCAAAATAGTACTTCTCCTTTCTCTTGTGGACCCCCGCAATGGCACTTGAACTTCAATCACTTCTTCAAGAGGTTGTTGAGTTTGTACCTCTGGGAGATCAACAATGTCTTGATTTTCTAGAATTCCGATATTATTAATGACCAGAGTGGAATCCTGATCATTGTCTAAAGCAATCGGAATAGGAATCGACTCCTCATTAACCGTAGTGGAAGTTGATTCTTCCTCAAAGACAAAGTCCTTTATTTTATTCTTCCCCCCAAACTCAATATCCTCGAAGAATATAGTTGTACCCGTCTCAAAAATTGACCTTGATTTGGGATCATAAAATTTATAGCCCCTGGATCGCTCAGAATAGCCAATAAAGTAGCTGCTCACAGTCTTGGGATCCAACTTATTCGCATGTGGCCTATAAGGCCTTGCCTCAGTTGGACATCCCCAAACATGTAAATGCTTCAGACTGGGCTTTCGCCCTAACCAAAGCTCAAAAGGTGTTTTAGCTGCTTCTTTTGTCGACACTCTATTCAGAATGTATGCTGCCGTCTTTAGTGCCTCACCCCAGAGTGATGCCGGCAATGATGAATGGCTAACCATACTCCTGACCATGTCCTGTAGAGTACGATTTCGTCTTTCTGCTACACCATTCATGCTTGGAGAGCCCGGCATGGTGTATTGTGGGAAGATACCACACTCCTCTAGGTATTTAGCAAAAGGCCCTTGACGTTGTTCACCCGAACCATCGTACCGACCGTAGTATTCACCACCACGATCGGACTTTATTTTCTTTATCCTTTTGTCGAGTTGATTTTCAACTTCAACCTTAAATGACTTGAACACGTCCAAAGTTTGAGCCTTTTCATGAATAAGAAATATGTATGCATATCTCGAAAAATCATCTATGAATGATACAAAGTAGCGTTGACCATTCCAAGAAGGTGTTGGAAACGGTCCACAAACATCTGTATGTATCAATTCTAAGACTTCCATAGCCCGATATGCACCTAATTTCTTGCCTTTGGTTTGTTTTCCTTTAATGCATTCAATACAGACATTAAAGTCTGCAAAATCAATGGAATTTAGAATTCCATCCAACACAAGTCGTTCAACTCTATTCTAGAGATGTGACCTAAGCGCTTATGCCACAATGCACCTGAATTATCATTATTTAGCTTTCATTTTGTACCTTTTGATTCAACATTGAGGGTTTCATGATATGAAGCATTTGTATCAAGCAAATAGAGATTGTCATATTGCATTAGTGAACCAGTTCCAACAACATTAGAATTAATAGATAACATAAACTGATTGTTTCCAAAAGAACAAGTGTAACCAAATTTGTCCAAATAACAAACAGAAACCAAATTCCGTCTAAACGACGGTACAATAAAAGTATCCATTAAATCCAAATAGAAACCAGTACTAAGCAACAATCTAAAATGACCAATTGCTTCCACTTTTACCGACTTTCCATCGCCCACATAGATACTTCTTTCAGCATCACTTGGCTTTCGGTAGCTCAGGCAACCCTGCATTGAAATACTGATGTTAGTAGTAGCACCGGAATCTAACCACCAAGTATTTCTAGGTACTGAAGCTAAATTAACTTCAGAACAAACCAAATTAAGAAATGTACCTTTCTTCTCGCGCCACGCTCGATACTTGGCATACTCCTTCTTCATGTGTCTGGGTTTATTGCAGAAGAAACAAAGGTCACCACCTTTATGTTGTTTCTTCTCACTCGAACCCGCAGCATCCACATTCTTTCTTTTCTTGCCCTTGTTCTTAGAGGTGCCTGCCAGATGAGCACTTTTTGTCTTCTCTTGCATCAATCTCTCTTCCTCTTGGACACAGTGAGAAATCAGTTCATTCAAACTCCACTTTTCTTTCTGACAGTTAAAACTGACCTTAAAGTGGTTGAACTGAACCGGAAGAGAAATCAGAATGAGATGCACAAGTAAATCCTCGTGCAAATCCAGCTTTAGTGCCTTCAATTTTGAAGCAAGATTAGACATCTCCATGATGTACTCCCTTATGTTTCCCTTGCCCTTATACTTCATTGAAATCAAGCTCTTTAGAATAGTGCTTGTTTCAGCCTTATCGCTTTTGGCAAAGCGCTTCTCGATTTCTGCAAGGTAATCCTTGGCATTGGTGGTGTCCTCAGACACTGCACCCCTAAACACCTCCGGAATGGCGCGCTTGATGATCATCAGACTCATGCGGTTGGAGCGATCCCACTTCTCAAATCTAGCTCTCTCTTCAGAGGAGCTAATTGTCGTAGGAGTAGTGGGTTTCTCCGTCCGAATCGCAAGGTCCATGTCCATGCACCTGAGAACTATCTGAATGTTCTCTTTCCAGTCCTTAAAGTTAGTACCATTAAGGACCGGTACTGAACTTAGGTTGACAGAAATATTAGCAACATTCACTGAAAAAGAACATTAAAAATAAATAAATAACATGCTCACAACCATATTTATCAATAAAATTCAAAATAATTGGCAAATCCCATCTCAAGATACCTAGTGCACCATTAATTTCAAGTCTTTGGACAGTAAAATTAACTGCAAGTGATACTCTTGTTGTAATAATCAAACACTAACAATAATGCATGACAAATAACAAACCTCTCTTTGGATTGATTTATTATTCTCATGTAAAATCCTTATAATCGTTACATGTTTACTATCACAGGTAATTATGTAGTTCGGCCAACTATTAATCGTCCTTTGGGCCGATTAATAATCGCATGAACTTACACAATTACAACATTCAAAATTTATCATGAATAATCTACATAAGAGAGGTCACTTTGGCGACTTCTTATTTCAATTTATTCAATCAGAATGATGAACCATAATTACTTTATTATATATTATGCCAATTAAATGAATTCAATCGATATTATTAATAATAATAATAAAAATAATTCCAAGTACCGAATTATCGGTTAAAGGTGCATGAAAAATAATAATAGAATAATAAATTTCCATTAAAAAAGTTACTTGGTCAAAGAAGGTTTGCATTCACAGTCTGGTGCTATTCTTATGTGAATACAAACAACATCTTTTTGTTTTCTCTCTCTAGCTTTCTTTTGTATTCATCAATGAATGAAAAGGAATATTAAATATCCATAAAAAATTGTTCTGGGAAGGCTAAGATTCTTCCGCCGTTAAAGAACACAATAGAGAGAGAAAATTGTATTTACGAGAGACAGCAGTGAAATAAAACACAAACCATGACCCAAAAAAAAAACGACGTTTCTGAATCTGAATCTTTATCGGGCAACAGAGAAACGACATCATCAACAGAAAGAAAAATATTTGTTTTGAAGATCACAACAAAATTAATTTTATCATCCTCAAATCAAGAACAAGATTAAAGGCTCTGATACCAATTATTAAATTAGATCTCTAGAATTACTGTGTTTCTAATCCCAAACGAAACTACACCAGAGAATCACAGATCTGTTCTTGATTAAATATAAAGAGGAAAGCGGAAGCGTACCTGAATCTTTAGCCATGAATTTTTAGTGGTTTTGATCTTCCAGAATGTAGAATTTCCTTAGGGTTTCCAAATCTCTCTCTGTTGATGGGAATACGAAGAGATACCTTTTCACTCTACATTTGGGGACCATAACCTAACTGCCTATTTAAAGCAATTATAAAACTTTTGCTTATTTCTAATTTGGCCCATTCATCAAATTAGAAATTCCACATATGGTATCCACAATAAATATTCATGACATTTATGCCCCAAGTCAAATTCCTTATTTCAAAATAGACCACATAATATTTGACTTAATATAATTGATGACCATATACATTCATTTATATATAAGTGTCCCAAAATTCTAACATTTTGTTCTTTGGCTTATTCGTAGACTCGAAACAATTAAAGAAAAGGATAATCTTTCTAAAAATTTAAAAAATAGATCTCATTGCATTTGCTACTCCGGATGGTTGCTTGGGTAACACAAACATTAAAAATATACAGTGCTAGTTCACTTCCCCACTGACAAACTTATAATAGATTAAAATTACCACAATTTGGTTAACATCAAATTTTGTTTACAATGAAGAGAACTCTAAATTTTATAGAGTTATCATGGGGTGACCTACCTCCTTCATCGACCTTTTTTTCGGGCAGACGCATTGTCATCCGGGTCTGAATCCAGTATACAGTCCAGTCGTCACTCATTATCTTCTTCCCCTGAAAAGGGAATTTTTGCCTCACCAGTGATTTGAACCCTAGCCTTCAAATTATGACCAAGAGTTCCCCATCACTAGTGCCACTTGAACTAGTAAAAACTCACACGAAAGCCTCCCAAGCGATCGACTAGAGCCTCACAGAGGTGGTCGACCATAACCTCACAACGATCGATGAGAAATCCAAAGCGGACAGTCGACCCACAATTGGTGTGGTCGACCAGACCCAACCAGGTCGACTCTATCTCGTCAACCATCTCCACCAATGGTTGATTGGGACGTTGTTTTCCCACTATGGAACTAGAGAAAACATGTTCTATTCTATCAATTTTCACCATAAATTGGTTTAAAACCTTGCGTACAATTCAAATATAACCAAACAACACAAATACAACCTAAGATTTTGAGTTTCTAACCTCAAATCCGAATTCAACCTAAACGGAAATACCAACCCCGAAAACTAACAAGAACGGGCTTACCCTTTATGAGACTTGGAGATTGAGATGAGATGAACACTATTTACTGGAAATTTCACGCTAAACCAAAATTTTGCCGCGACACACTCAATTAATGAAAATTTCGGGACTCAACTGTACTCATACTTCCAAAATTCAACAGTTGACCATTTAACTGAATATTCAACAATAAACTAAATTTCTTAACAAACTCTGAAGGGAAAAATTCAATTTATCCAAAACTTTATAAAAAATTAAATGCGACACAACATCCCCTTTAACAACTCGAGGAAAAAAACACATTTTACCGAGCATGAAACTCCGGAATTTCCACTGCATGGAACATCAAAGCTATCGGTTTGACTAATTGATCGAAAGATTACACATGATAAAATGCTAATGAATAACAACAATTCGAGTCAATACTAAAATAAATTCCTTAAATAATGAAAAAAGTTTACTCAAAAATTTATTGACATAAAAAATCGCAGATATTACAAACACAAATTAATAGTCTTCCGGTGGTGGTATAATTTAAAGTGAAGTTAATTATTGGAGATAGGACGAGAAAGAGAATTATACACTAGGGAGGGAGACGAGGGTCTCCTTAAATGTATGCACAGATGGAAAATCAGGAGCCCAGAATTCCCGTTCTTCAAGGGTCTCCATATCAAACAGCTCTACTCTTCGTCTGCCTTTGCTACCACGCCGTTTAAACATAATCCTGCCGTCCAATATGTAGCAGCCCTGTAAAGATCTTGGCCCCATCTGTTTTACTGTTGTTCTTCTCCAAGAATCCACGTTTCCATACTTCTCCATTAAATTGCCGGAGATGACCATTGCAAGCGATCCTCCATAAACTTCAATCCGCCGACAAATGGCGCCGATTCGATTTTCGACAAATGGTAGCCTTATCTCTCTGAATTCCTCCTTATTCACATCAAACGAGAGAATAGACTCATAGAGTCGCCCTTCTCCATCGGAGAACGTGGCCATCTAGTTCAAATCTCCGTGCAAGTTCACATACCGACGTGACCATATATCCATCAATCTTTTTGAGACGTCCTCTGAAACCTCCACTTTTTTCCATGACTTGGTGCTCAAGGAATAGACCTCAGCTTGGGGTAAACGGTTGTTGAAAGTTGATTTAAAATTAGTATATTGAATAAGTCCTCAACATTTAAGTTAGTTTTCTATTTTTATGGGTTTAGTTAGTCCCACTATAAGTTAGTTTTCTTTTAGTGGAACATGTTCGGTTTTAGTGGGTGAGTTGTAATCTTTTAAATTATGTTTGTTTTTCAGATCAATAGGAGAAAGTCAGATTTGATTTCCTCTGTTAGTTGATATTCTCTAGTTGATTGTCATAAACTTTCTCCAACATTTGTGGTATCAGAGCCAGGTTCGTTTGAAGTTGGGCGTGAAAAAATTATGGCAACCAATCGAAATGTTGCAAGTATTTCTCAACCATCAATTCCAGTATTCACAAGTCAAAGTTATGAGTTTTGGAGTATCAAGATGAAGACTCTATTCAAGTCACAAAATTGATGGGACTTGGTTGAAAATGGGTATCATGATCCAGATGAAGAGGCAAGGGTGAGAGAAAATAGAAGGAAGGACTTGAAAGCATTGTTCTTCATTCAGTAAGCTGTTCACGAGTCAATTTTCTCAAAAATTGCAGCAGCAAATATAGCCAAAGAAGCTTGGACGACTTTGCAAACATCGTTCCAAGGCTCTTCAAAAGTAATCATGGTGAAGCTTCAATCTCTACGTCGAGAGTTTGAAACATTGCAAATGAAGAATGAAGAATCGGTGCAAGATCTCATGACTAGGGTGTCTGGAGTTGTTAATCAAATGCGATCTTTTGGGGAGAAAATATCTGATCAAATTGTTGTTGCAAAGGTACTACGAAGTTTAACACCAAAATTTGATCATGTAGTAGCAGCTATTGAAGAATCTAAGGACCTAGCCATGTACTCATTTGATGAATTAATGAGATCTTTACAATCTCATGAATCGAGATTAACTAGGTCGGAAGAAAAGAATGAAGAGAATGCCTTTCATGTGAAGGGGGAGACATCAATTCAAAAAAATGAGCACACGAAGTCAAGTAATAGAGAACGTGGTAGAGGTGGATTTCGTGGGAGAGGTTATCGCGGCAGAGGAAGAGGTGGCATGTAACAATTTCAAGGGCATCGTAATGAAACCTACAGAAACAACAAGAAAGATGTTCAATGTTATTATTGAAATCGGTTTGGGCATGTAAAAGTTGATTGTTGGAAGAGAGAAAAGCAAGCCAATTACATAGAACAAGAGGAGGAGGATCTTAAACTCTTTATGGCTTATCATGAAGACACAACTACATCACAAAATATGTGGTTTTTGGACAACAGGTGCTCTAATCACATGTCAGGAATAAAATCACTGTTTAAGGAGCTTGATGAGTCTTACAAACAAAAAGTGAAGCTTGAAAATGACAAATAAATGCAAGTCGAAGGCAAAGGTACTGTACCAGTGAGCAATAGCTATGGTAATACAAAGCTTCTTTACAATGTTTATTTTATTCCTACTTTATCTCAAAACTTGCTGAGTGTTGGGCAACTAATCAGGAGTGGTTATTCTATCTTGTTTGATGATTCATGTTGTGTGATTAGAGACAAAAAATCTGATCAGATTATATTTGACGTTCGCATGACGCCAAAAAAAATTATTTCCACTTGAGATTACTAATGTTGTAAGTCACGCACTTGCTGTCAAAGAAGCTGATGAATCTAGATTATGACATTTACGGTATGGGCATTTGAATGTAAAAGGTTTGCAATTGTTAAATGGTAAGGAAATGGTTTTTGGATTGCCTAAAATTGATTCTATGGGTATATGTGAAGGCTGCATTTATGGAAAGCAATGTAAAAAACCATTTCTTGTGGGCAAATATAGAAGAGCATCTCAATGTCTTGAACTTATACATGCTGATTTATGTGGTCCCATGAAAACTCATTCATTTGGTGGGAGTAGATATTTTTTGTTATTTACAGATGACTATAGCAGGATGAGCTGCGTGTATTTTCAGCAATCAAAGTCTGAGACATTTGAAAACTTCAAAAAATTCAAAAATCTTGTGGAGAAGCAAAGTGGAAGTTGCATCAAGGTATTGCGTACAGACAGAGGTGGCAAGTTCGTGTCACAGGAGTTTAATCTTTTTTGCAAGAAACAAGGTTTAAAAAGAGAGCTAACTGCTCCATATACTCCAGAACAGAAAGGCATTGCTGAACGAAAAAATCGAACTGTAGTAGAGATGGCTAGAAGCTTGTTGAAAGCCAAACTACTTCCAGATCAGCTTTGGGGAGAAGCTGTAGCAACAGCAGTATACTTGCTGAATTTATCACCAACAAAAGCTGTTTTAAATCAAACACCATATGAAGCTTGGTGTGGGAGAAAACCTTGGGTGAGTTATTTAAAAATTTTTGGTTGTGTTGCTTATGCTTTAGTCGACTTACATTCTCGTAGTAAACTTGATGAAAAATCAACAAATATATATTTGTTGGTTATTGTTCTCAATCTAAAGCATATAGGCTGTATGATCCTTGTTGTGGCAAAGTAATTATTAACAGGAATGTAGTGTTTGATGAGGAAGCAAGCTGGACTTGGGATAAAAATGCAGGAGGTGTTCATTTTGAAATTTCAAATGAAGATGAAGATCCAAATACAAAAATGAAGCATCAATCTTCCCCAATCTCTTCTATGCCAACTCATGTAACTTCACCAAATCTATCATCAAGGAGCAGCTCATCTGAAGACGACACATCTCCAAGAAAATTCAGATCCTTGGCTGAAATTTATGAGGTTACCCAAGCTTTATTTGTTGCTGATCCTTCAACTTTTGAAGAAGCAGCAAATATAGAAGAGTGGGACAATGCAATGAAGGAAGAAATTGGTGCAATAAAACGGAATGATACATGGGAATTGGTCAAACAACCTCAAGGTAAAAGTATTATTGGTGTTAAATGGATTTTTAGAACAAAATATCTTGCAGATGAAAGCATTCAGAAATACAAGGCAAGGTTCATTGTGAAGGGTTATTCACAGCAACAAGGTGTTGATTATGATGACACATTTTCTCCCGTTGCTTGATTCGAAGCGGTGAGGACTCTCTTAGCCTTGGCTGCTCATATAAATTGGCCAGTGTATCAAATTTTGATGTAAAGTCGGCATTTTTAAATGGTGAGTTAAGAGAGGAGGTATTTGTCTCACAATCTCAATGATTCATTATTGCTAGAAAAGATGATCAAGTATATATAGATTAAAAAAGGCTCTTTACGGATTAAAGCAAGCATCCCGTGCATGGTACAGCAAAATCAACTCATATTTTGGCAAAAATGGGTTTGAAAGAAGTAAGAATGAACCCACTCTTTATCTGAAGAAGCAAGGCAAAAATGAAATTCTCATTGTTTGCCTTTATGTAGATGATATAATTTATATGGGTTCTTCTTCTTCTCTTATAAATGAATTCAAAAGCTGTATGAAGGAAAGGTTTGAAATGTCAGACTTAGGAATGCTACATTATTTTCTTGGATTGAAAGTGAATCAGGTTGAAGATGGAATCTTTGTTTCACAAAGGAAATATGCTAATGATTTATTGAAAAGATTTAGCATGTTAAATTGCAAAGTTGCAGCTACACCGATGAATTTGAATGAGAATCTAAAGCTCAATGCTGGTACCGAACCAGCAAAGGCAAAATATTTCAGAAGTATGGTTGGTGGATTAATCTATTTAACTCATAAGCGACCCGATATAGCTTTCTCAGTTGGAGTTGTTTCCCGATTTATGCATTGCCCGTCAAAGCATCACCTTGGAGCTGCTAAACAAGTGCTGCTGGTTTAGTCGTGTTTCAAATCTAGAGTTAAGCGGCTTCAACGATAGCGATTATGCTGGATGTGTGGTGGATAGGAAGAGCACTTCAGGTTATTGTTTTAATCTTGGAGCAGCTGCCATATGTTGGAGTTCAAAGAAGCAAGAATCAACTGCCTTGTCAACATCTGAAGCTGAGTATATAGCTATAGCTTCAGCGGCATGTTAAGCAGTTTGGTTGAGGAGAATTCTAGTAGACATAAATCAAGAACAAGAGGAACCAACAACAATCTATTGCGACAACAAAGCATCGATTGCAATGGCGAAAAATCCAGCTTATCATGCAAGGACAAAGCATATCGACATTCGAGTTCACTTCATTAGAGAGCTCGTGACAAACGAATCAATCATTTTGAAGTATGTAAACACAAACGAGCAAGTGGCGAACATTTTAACAAAATCACTTTCTCGGGACAAGCATGACTATTTCAGAAGCAAGCTTGGAGCATGTAATTTTGAATCAAGAGGGAGTGTTGAAAGTTGATTTAAAATGTATATTGAATAAGTCCTCAACATTTAAGTTAGTTTCCTATTTTTATAGGTTTAGTTAGTCTCACTATAAGTTAGTTTTCTTATAGTGAGCTGTTAGTTGATATTCTGTAGTTGATTGTCATAAACTTTCTCCAACAACGGTTGCTCTTCAACTTCCTAGATCGCGATTTGAAGACTACATTCCTGATGATTATGCGGTCAATGGTATGAACACGAAACAAAAGAAAATACTATTTGGGACGGAAAAAACTTTGGTGATCGTTTTCATTGACGAAGGACCCAACTTATCAATGAAATGGAGACAAATTTTCTTTTTTTTTTCCTTTGCCCTTCACTGTTCAGCAAAATCTTCTGAAAAAGGAAAACCATCAAAGAAGAAAGTTTTGTCTGTGAGAGGAGGGAGAGAAAATAGAGAGAATTTTTTGTAGAAAAAAGAAAGAGGGTGAAAGAAAAAATATGTAAGATACTTTTGAGTACAGTGAGAATTTTAAGAGGTGATTTTTCTCAATAAATATTTTCTATAATATTCGATATCTAGAAAAATATTGTAAATCTTATTTTCCATATTGGGATCTTTTTTGACTCAATTCTCGTGATTTTTTTCTAGATTTGGGTTTCCACGTAAAAATTCTCCTACTTTTTAGCCGTTATATTTTTTACGGTGTGAGAAAAATATTTCTAGTATTTTTTGGATCGCATCTACTATCAGTTTTCACTAGACATGTTATTCGAGGGGTCGAGGAGTGGAGACCCCCCCAATCGACGTGCACCGCACATGAAAATAGAACGGGGGTCCCTCCCTGGAACGATCTCCCGTTCTCAACAACGCTCATGAGAACGGGGGGCCGTTCTTGAACGTTGACCCCCCGTTCTCAAAATAAGGTTGAGAAAGGGGAGGGGAGGGGAGGGGAGGGGAGGGGAGGGGTTCCTGCCCCCCATCGACTAGGGGTGGGCATGGTTCGGGTTAATCCGAATCCGAGCCTGGACCAAAACCAAGACAAACTTTAAGGAAAAAATTTTTGAGGACCGGAACTGGCCATGGGTGGACTTAGACCGAACCGAGACTGAACCGATAATTTTAGTTCGGTCCCGGTTCCTCCCACCTATTTAATTTTTCCAGCAATAAAATTTTTCATGAATCTTTCTATTTTTCAACACCAAAATCAATCAAAACATAGTAAAGTAATCTACCCAAGTCTTGATTTTCACTGTCTATGCTTCCTGATTTTCACTGTCTTCTAGAGCTAAGAAATTAATAGTCTGAAGAAAGAGCTGAGACGATACCAGATCTGAGACGATTCCAGATCTGAGACGATTATGAAGAAGAGTGGAGCGCGAATCCGAAGACAGAGTCGAGAGCGAACGAGAATCGAGTAGGGAGAACAGACACGGAGCACGGGCTTCGGGGTCGGGGGTTTGCCTTCGAAGAATGTCGGGAATCAAGAAGTTCCCTAGGGTCAGGGAATCAAGATTCTGGAAATTGGAAACTGGAAAGGAGAAAGTGAAGTGAAATAGTGAATGACTAAAGAGGGTTTAGTTTAAAAAACAGAGTATTTTGTTAACCCTCGGTCTGATCCCAGTTTACTAGGAATTTGGGCCATAGACCGAGGATCGAACCAAAAATTGATGGTGCTGGGAGGTGTGGACTGAGGATCGGACCGTGGTCCTGAGAGGTGGGACCAAAATCAATGGTTATGTCTGATTCTCGGTCCGCGATCCGGTTCTGCCCATCCCTACCATCGACCCTCAGTTCTCGGGAACGCTCATGAGAACGGGGGGCCTTTATAGAGCAATGACCCCCTGTTCTCAAAATTAGAGCTAAGAATGGGGGACCTTTCTAGAGCAATGACCCACTGTTCTCAAAATTAGGGCTAAAATCGACGGATCTTCACCCCAGAACTGGGGGCCGATCCCCGAAACTATATAAAAGATTCCCCCCACCCTCCCCTTTAGAAAACTAAAAAATCCTCTCGGCCACTCGAGATTCCAACCCAAAATCCGACTATTTCACGTCCTCACATTGTTGATTTCTCAATCCCTAAGTGTTTCCTACAACTATTATCCATAAATCGCACAACAATGAGCCTGAAATAACCCGAATCCCCAAATCCACTTTTCAAAATAAATTGCCAAAATTCCCCAAAATGACCCCCACATTGATCATTAAACGAAAGGGTAGTCTGTCACAAGCAGATCCGTCGCAAGGTGGCCCGACCAAACGTGATCCAGCAAATCGCCCGTCGACGTCACAAGGGGATCTGACAAACCTAGCACTGTGGTCACAAGGTGCTCTGGGTCAAGCGTCGCGACTGCTAACAGGGTATTTTTCGAATGAATTTTGATCTCAAACATGATAGGAGCAATTCGAGCAAAGTATGTCAAACCGTTCGATTATTCATTTGAAGACCGTCAACTTTAGAGGTTGGGAGTCTTTGTAGATTAATGAAATGTTTGACAGTATCGCCTTACACGGGGTGTACGCAATGAGGGGCGATAGCTGCGATAGGATTGTTCGCTTGTTTTATGCGAACTTAACCTCTATCGGGAGGCTTGGGTGGTTGAAGACATACATCATAGATGAGACATGATGGAGTAGAGAATGAAGTTCCTCGTTGCAGAGTCGAGGAGCTCACAGTGTCCCACAGAGAGCTCACAGTGAGATAAAAAGCTCGCAGTGACACAAACGGAGCTGATGGGGTACCAGAGAGAGCTGATGGCGTCCCACATAGAGCTAATATAGTCCCAAAGAGAGCTAATGGAGTCCCAGAGAGATCTGAGGATGACGCTGATCTGCCACTATAGTTATCTCTATGTTTTGTACTTCATTTTATGTATTTTACTTTTTGTTTGTAATTTAGTTTATGCTATGAGTAATATGATTGTAATTTATTTTATGTTTTGCAATTAGTTAATGTTATGTGATGTGTAGTTGTAGTTTACTTTATGCTTGTACTTTGGTTTATTGGGAACTGACTGTTGGTTATAAAATTGTGATTTGAATATGCAAGAATTGTTGAAACTAGTTATAGGGGAGTCATAAAACAAAAAAAAATTCTACCAAATTTTTCAATTTTATCTTACTAAATTACACAATATAATACATACATTACAGCTCAAATAGTCAAATATTTATTCGTTCATAGTCGTGGTAGAAGATTCCTGCACAGAATGAAAACTATATTAGAAAATAATGACTGTGGGTTTATAAGCGAAATGTGTTGAAATGTACCTGCGTCCCGTTAAATGTCTAGAAACCCATAAATGCATCTTGCGAAGTAGAAGCGGAAGCATTGCCTAAAGTGGATCCCCTGTGAGGACAAGTGTGACTATTATGCCCTTGTTGCTGATATATACAACACGACGTCGTTGAGTTCTTCCTAGTAATTGTCGAACTTGACAGCTCGTCGACGTCTCGCACTTTTTTCTTCTTTGGTCTACCAAGTTGGCACTTTCTCTTGGGTGGAAGGATTTTGTTTATATTTTCTACGGGCAGCCACATGTGTAGGCCACTAACGGGACGAATAAATTTTGAGTACATCTGCAGATAAATTGCCTGATAATAGTATGGATGAACGAAATTTTCCAGTACTAGTCTCATGAAATGAATGCAGGGAATAAAATGGACACACGAGATTCCAGTAAGCTCCCACCTGTAACAGTTGCGCACGCATGCAGTCATGCTGAAAACATATTGTTCGTTGTCATTGCTGACTTCAAATTGTGCAGCTCCTCCAAACATTACACTCCAATTTTGAGCTGTACGTTCTATCTTCACAAGATTTTTTCTTATCTGGAGACACAAGGCGTCTGTTGATGAAGTCAACTTCTCATATTTTTTTACAATTCTAGTCATCAAGCACTTTCGGATCATCTAGAACATGGTGAGAATCGGTTTGTCCCTGACTGGTAATAGAACTGCATTGCATGACTCGCATAAATTATTTAATCTCATTCCACACTTGGGAATCAAAGAAAACGCATGACTAACCAAATATCTAGGGTCTATGCCTCGAAGATATGCGTGGGCATCCTGGTTAATTTGATGTAAGTTCTTTATTTCTCTGTCGAAAAGAAAAGTTGTGGTTGCCCAGACCGTATTCCGCATCGTATCTCTGTATACTCTGCCTCGAAATTGGTTTTTAAAATTTGCGTACATATGTCAGAGGCAGTAGCGGTGGTTGGCTAACGATAATTCCTGTTGTACAGCACACAATTACCCCTATTATTTAAAAGAATAACAGAGTCAACATAAAACAATATAACTACAACAACGCTCAATATTTGAAAGAACAATTGGAAATGCATTATACGTTTTGTCGATCGGAGGCAAATGTTCATCCGCATCCCGCTTCAGTCTGTATGTATTCCTTCAATAGTTGCAAAAACAATGACCATGAGCCCATACACTCTGATTCCACATTGACAACAACAACGAGATATATTCCATCGTTGCCATCAATACTGACGGTTGTCAGTAATTGGCCAGGACAAGAGTCATTTAGATGACAAGCATCCAAACAGCTAATAGGTTTGCCACACTGCAGCAAACCTTTCTTGCATGCAGCCATACACATATACATCCTTTCAAATACACATAACTCATCATCGGTAGAGCCGACCAAATAAGTCTGTAGGCGCAATGTGCTACCCGAATTTGATCTACGTGTTTTTTCTCCGTACAACCGCAATAGTTTATATTGTTCGTCGCCTTTTTCTTCATTAAGTTTTCGAGTATTGCTTATTGCTCTTCTAGCAAGACTTGGTGTAATATTGACATTCAAATCATTCCTCATTGTCTCGATAATGAAAGGAATTTCTCACGTTGGTTGACTTTTGAATCTATCCAAATAATGATTTGTCATCCATTTTGTAGTAATGTGTCGATTCTCAATTTTTCTTGAATAGTTATGAGAATCGGTGAAACTTTTTATTTGAAACGTAAGCTTATTTTGCATCTTCGAACCATGCAGTCGCCAATCATATCCGTTTTTACACACTGTCGAGAGTCACCGAGATTCACTTTTAATGAATTTGATGCCATATTTATTATTCAACGTATATTCTAATATTTCTTCTCTAAGTACCTTGAAAGAACTATATTTTTTCCCCAAATAAAATCTCATCGAAATTTATTCCCTTACTGGTATGCTTTCCACCTCATCATCCTCCGAGTCGACCAGTGTTCAAAGCTCGTCATCTAGAGTTTTCAAGGTCGAATGCACCTCTATTTCTTCATTACCTTCTAAGTGATCGAACGCTCGAAGATCACCATATATAAACGCAGCGTCCGGATACCAGTCCATATTGGCATCACAATTTGTTGTCTCGTCTACATCAACCGATTTACTTGAATCAGAATCCATCAATGTCGCTAAGAAGCAAGAAAATAGTGTAGATGTATGTTTTATAGTTTTCGCGAGCAGGAAGTGAGAATGAAGGACCGTTTCCTTATATAATGTTTGAGACCGGCCCCCTGTTCTCAAGACAATAATTTAACAATAATTGAGAACGGGGGGCCGTCATGGGCCGGCGACCCCCCATTCTCAAGGACAATTATTGTTAAATAGAACAAGGGATCGTTTCGAGGTGGGAACCTCATTTTATTTTCACATGCGGTGCATGTGGGCCGGTTCGGTTCACTAGTCTAGTTCGGTTTGACTAGCTGGATCGGTTCTGACTTTTAAAACAAGTTGGGTTGAATGAAACTCTTATATCATTCTATCTTCTTCTCCTTCGTCCTTCACGCTTTCGCGAACCGAGGAAACTAGAGAGCGAGAATGAGAGGGAGAACAAAGCGAGAGAGAGAAAAAAAAAAAAAAAAAAGACTTACGCCTTTAAGGGAGGTTTCACGTGCTCGGTTGGAAGAAGTAGTTCGTAGCAGCAAGATGGAGCTCGACCGAGAGAGGAAATTCATCGGTGTAGTTTCTCGGCCGAACGAGGTGAAGTTGAAGCTCCCTCAGAAGATTTTGCGGTGGTCGAAGGTTAAGCGAGGTATGAGTTTCTCCTATTTCTTCTCTGCTTTCAGAAATTGGAAGACGAGATTTCTCAATTTGTGTGATTTTTTGCCTCATCGAGCTCACAATTTATAGGGGAAGTCCTCCAAATTTTCCTTAGATGGGGGAGTACGAATATGGCCTCCAATTGAGCATATTCAAAAAAATGAAATATAAAAGAATTGATTTCCTTAATGTTTGTATAATATTGGCTTGAAATTAGGGATTAATTATTTCCATAAATTGTTAATTGTGTAATTTGGCCATAATTATAGAAGTTAATTAAGATTTAGTTGCTGGTTTTTGTTTGTATTTAAGAAAAAGAAATGATTTTTTATTTAAATCTCAATTTAGGGTTAATTGAGATCAAATTAAGTAAATTAATTTGATTGAATGCTAATTAGGGTTTAATTTGGATTAACCGTATAAATTGAATACTTAATTTAGACTCATTTGAGTATAAATTTTGGTATGTTACAAATAGTCTTTCTGATGGTTGTTCTAAATTCTCTCCTTAGTCTTGTTTGTGACTTTTGAAAAAAAAAAAAAAACTTGAAACAATCTATATAAACATGTAATTCCAGTTCAGATTACTACATGAATTCAAGAATTGAATGAGTTAGAAATCTTCAGAAAAATTAGAAAAGATGTTAAAATATCGATTAAATAGAAAATGTGATCTACAACATCAAACTGAATTTAACAAATAAATTGATGATAATATTTAAATTCTCAATGTTTAATTTGTCTAGACAATAAGTTATTTCTAAATCACTTTAACCTATTGTTTTTTAAATGATTATTCTGTATATTTTTTTCATTAACTTAAACAAAAAAAATGTCACTAGATTGATTGTATCCATGTCAATTCTTACCAGACACTAATTTAATTTGGTTTAATTTTAGAAAAAAAAAAAAAATCAAATAAATATATTAGCGCAGAGCAACAGGTAACTGGGGTTAATATTAGACAGATGTTGTCCCGGAGACCGAGCTTCCCGTCTAGGAGATCAACTTTGAAAACACAGAATTATTTATTCACACACCAGGTTAGCTCCCCTGGGGGAGACGAGGGTCTCCTTAAATGCATGCACAGATTGAAAATCAAGAATGCTGAATTGCTGTTCTTGAAGAGTCTCCATATCCAACAGCTCTACTATTCTTCCAATGCCACCACGCTTTCTAAACATAATTCTGCCATCCAATGTGCAGCCCATTAAAGCTCTTGGTCCTGTCGTTTTGACTGTTGTTCTTCTCCAAGAATCCACCTTTCCATAATCCTCCACTGTCCATAACCATAGGTACTCATTTCCATCTTCTGGTATTGGATTGCCGGAGATGACGATTGCAAGTAATCCTCTGTGTATCGCAATTCTTTGAAAAATGGCGTCGATTCCATTTCTGTAATCTCTGGGCAGCCTTATCTCTCTGAACTCCTCCTTATTTACGTCGAACGAGAGAATCGATGGATAGGGTCGGCCTTCTCCGTCGGAAAACATGGCCATCCAGTTCAAATCTCCGTTCACGTACACATACTGCCATGACCATATACTTTTTAACCTTCTCGAGACGTCCTCTGAAAAACCCACATTTTTCCACGAGTCTGTGCTCAAGGAATAGGCCTCGGCTTGGGGTAATGGTTGGCTTTTCAACCTCCTAGACCGCCATTGGAAGAGAGAAATCCTGATGATTATGTAGTCACTGGTGCGTGCACGAAACCCTAAACCAAAAACAATGTTTGTCTTTGGGTGGAAATATCTTTGGTGATGTTTTCCTTTGAAGCATGTGTTCGACAAAGTTTTGTATTTTCTGATGGTGGGATTCCATAGATAAAGTTTACGACCAAAGGGTTTCCAGTCGCTGAGACAGAGGAGGCCGTTCATAGATCCGACCAAAATCCGACAGGGTTCCTGTTGAGAGCTGTAAGGTAAGGGGACCTTAAATTCGTGTACCAGAGAGAAAGAATCGTCGGGGAAGAAGGAGCAGAGCTGGGTCTTATCATAGGTAGAATAAGGCGGATGCCACGGTTCAAAGAAGTGGGAGAAGAGGTGTCCGTCAGGCTGGGAGAGGAGGTGGGTGTTGATGAAGCTTTCGCCGGTGATAATGGAGTTCCAGTCTTTACAAACGCACCTGCATCTGAGAAGGGTTTTTGCGGGCAGATTCTTCAGGATGTTGAAGATGACTTCGGACGGAAGAGAGGTGAAGGATGATCGATTTATTGGCTCTCCTGATTCCATGTTCATTTCTTCTCGACTGCATCTGAAACTACTCTGCAACCGAAGGATGGACGATGATTTTTATAAACGATCAATCTGATCGATGGGTGGTGGAGTTTGACGAGGTACTCGTCCTTTACTCGTTCTTCTTCTGCAATCTTCGTACATTTCTGAATCATTCTTTTCAACTGGTCAAAATGTAGTTAATGATGCGTAAGAAACAGGAACTAGTCTTTGAGAAACATCAACAGAACTACAGAAGCTTCTTTTTAGAGAGAGAGAGAAAGCCCAGCAGATCCTTATAAATCAAACCCATTCAATTTTGGAATCATATTTTTTTTGTTCTTTTTTTTTTTAAGTTTTGGTTAAGTGAGGTTTTTGTTTTAGGTTTTTCAGGTTTAATTTCGGTTTGGTTTTGGCATTTTGAATCGATCTCAGCTAATTTCGATAAGTTTTGATATATCTTTGGCTTATTCTTAGATGTAAACGTACAAAAATAATTTGTTCTCACCCGAAACATGATCAAAGATAAGAATAATCTTTCTAAAAATTTAAAAAGATATCTCGTTGTATTTGCTTCTCCATATGGTTAGTTGGGTAGCAAAAATTCAAATAGTGTCATAATAAAGTTCAAATAATTGTGCGAAAAATAAAATAATAATAAAATTTAACAAAATAAATAATATGACGATAGTCTAACCTCAAAAAAACAATTAAACGCTTAAAATATAATATAATGTAAGAAAAATGAAACTCAAGCCTACTCCTACGTCGGCTGCTGAGCATCTTCTTGACTAAAATTTGGAATCGAATTGACCCAAATGAAACCAAATTTTTGAAGTGGAGTCCAGTCGATATTCCTTTTTAGACTCCATTAACAAAGATTCACTTTCATTGTCATCACCTAATTCATTAGAACCACCATTATCTACAACAAGCCCCTTAATAATCAAGCATTAAACATAAAAAATACTTAATTTCCTATCTCGGATCATACCCTTCTACAGATCATGTCAGGAAAAATGGATTGATTAGGGCAAAGCCAATAGTTGAAAAGGGAAAAGCTTCAAAAGGGTAAAGATGAGACAGCATTAGGGTTGGTAAAATTGGCAAGTCCCTCAAGAACAGGGACTGGCCAAAGGCTGGGTGGTTTGCAAGACATGCTATCAACCCTTTGACTTCAAACTAAAAAAAAAACAAAAGAGAAACCCACAAACATATTATATAATATTTGTTCATAGCCAACTTGATCAATCTATGGCCAATATGAACTTTATTATGAGCAAAAATGTAGCTTTTCTTGTCCCCATTTTTGCAGTTATTGCATCGACGATTATCTTCGATCCGAACTCGAGGTTTATCGAACGTTTGATCGATCTTAGCCTCCAAAACTCAGCTCTTCCTGTTTCTTTTTGGACCCTTTCTTCCTATGCAAGGTCTCACCATCATAAAAAACACAAGGAGATCGTCTCTGTCTGCGATGATTTTCCGCCCAATTTCCCACCTCTGGACACCAACACGACTTCTTTCTTCTGCGTTGATCGGAACGGGTGCTGTAATTTCACGACTGTTCAAGCCGCCGTCGATGCAGTTCCGGTTTTAAGCCTCAAACGGAACATAATTTGGATCAACTCCGGGCTTTACCAGTATTATTCTTTCTCTTCTCTCTCTCTATGAGTAAAAAGTTGATGATTTGGCATAAATCAAGTTAATGAAACAGAATTTATTTGGGTTTGCATTGAGCAGTGAGAAAGTGATCATTCCAAATCCAAACCAAACATTACATTTCAAGGCCAAGGCTTCACGTCAACCGGAATTTCTTGGAACGACACGGCCAATTCTTCACACGGCACGTTTTACAGTGGTTCTGTTCAAGTTTTTTCTGCCAACTTCATCGCTAAAAACATCAGCTTCATGGTAAAAAAACCTATTTTACGTTTGCTTTTCTTGGATAAGGGTCATGGTGATTATGAAAATGTAAATGGGGATTGAATCTGCGTAGAATGTGGCTCCCATTCCGAACCCAGGCGACGTCGGAGCTCAAGCAGTGGCCATTAGAATCGCCGGAGACCAATCGGCGTTCTGGGGGTGCGGCTTTTTCGGCGCGCAGGATACCCTTCACGATGATAGAGGTCGCCATTACTTCAAGGAATGCTATATTCAGGGTTCCATCGATTTCATCTTCGGCAATGCAAAATCATTCTATGAGGTAGCAGCCAGTTATTTCGCTTCATATTTGAGAATTAGAGCTAGTTTGGAAGAACTAATTCTGCTATGAAGATGATGACGAGCAGAACTGCCAGTTGATATCGATGGCAAACCCAGTAAGTCCGGGGCAAAGGGTGATAAACGGCGCGGTGACGGCGAACGGAAGGGCGTCGAAGGACGAGAACTCGGGCTTTGCTTTCGTCAACTGTAGCGTCGGAGGCAGCGGAAGGGTATGGCTGGGGAGGGCGTGGCGGCCATTTTCGCGCGTCGTCTTCGCCCTCTGCACCATGTCTGAAATCATAGCTCCGGAGGGTTGGAATGACTTCAACGATCCTACCAGAGACTCGTAAGTCTATGTTTCTTTATTTTTGGACAAACACGTCTCCTGAATTTTCAAAAATAACCTTTTTAATAATAAACAAAAGTAAAATTAAAAATTAAAAAAACATATAAATATTATAATAACAATTCCATTTGATTCATATTAGAACAAACCTAGGTATGGTCTAATTTGTTTATGGTGCAAAGTTCGACTTTTAATTTGTTCAAAAAAAAATTTAAGATTATGAATCTCAAAATTTAGAGTTTAATTTGAACGAACAATTAAAGTTAAGGATTTAAATTGTATTTTATTGTTACGTTAACTACTTGCGTAATTAACTTGTACAAATGATGTTAATTATTCATGCAATTAACATGCGTGTTTAGGGAAAATGGTACGCATTACTCTCGTCTAGTCTCTAGTCGAGACCTTCCCATGCGTGTCTAATGACAAAACTATCTTTTTTCACACGTGACAACTAGCTTAAACCTTTCTAATTGGTTGATATATATATATATATATATATTATGATTACAGGTCGATTTTCTATGGAGAATATAACTGCACAGGCCCAGGCTCGAACGTGACACTAAGGGTTCCTTACGTTCAAAGACTAAATGAAACACAAGTCTCTCCTTTCCTCAACCTCTCTTTCATCGATGCTGACCAATGGTTGCAACCCTACTACTCGGATTAACCCGCCATCATTCTTTCTCTCTATTAATTTTATTTGACATAACTCAGTGCTTTTTTGATTTGCATTACATGACCCTTCATTTGAATTTAACTAAATAAATAATAACTTATGATTTAACCTATGGATATTAGTTCGATATTCACCATGGAATAAATTCTTCCGAGATCTAAATTCTTGTAAAATCTAATTTAAAACAGATAATATTAAGCTAGGAGGGCATAGAATTCCACTGTAATTTTGTGTTGACATGTGTTATATGACCCCTCTCCTAAACTTAATAAAAACTACTTTATTAGTCAAATAAATTTTATTTTTTTAAATATAATTGTAGATAGAAGGTATACATTGAATCAAATATATATTTGAAGAAAAGAAAATTTTTCTTGTCAAATACAGGATTTTACCGCACAATATCATCAACTCAATTCGATATGTATATTAAGTGCGATTCTTCTTAGACGAATTATACAATTTTACATCGTTTATAAAAATTAAAGAAAAATAATTAATGAATAAACTTCTCTTATTAATTTAAGACAATACATTTGAAGTAAATTAAATAACAATATAAGTTTTTATTCTAACGGCACAATATTGTAACCAATTGAAAATTTAAACTTTAAATCAATTCTCATTTGAGAGAAAAGAGAATGCGTCTTCTCCTTTTAGAAAACAAAGGGTTTTTGGACAAGTGAATCATCGTTAACAAGGGATGAACGCAGTCTGATTTCACTTCAGAACTGAAGTTACGGTTCCATGATTATGTTATTGGAATCGGAAAAGGAACCGTGGGATTCCGAGACCAAAATTGGGAGCAACCGTGTTTCAAGATTGAGTCTCAGTTCAATTCTAAATTTAAAAAAAAAAAAAAAAAATCATTTATTTAATATTTTATTATTTTTAAATCAGATTTGATTCGGATTAAAACTCCTTTTACTGTCCCGGTTTGCCCTCCCCCTGATTTTGACCTTGCCAGGCCTTCTCTGGAAGACTGTTGACATGACATCATGGCTTCGCTGGACTGACAATTGACCTCTTTTCTTAGTATTTTTCTACGTGCCTTGATTTTTTAAATATTCAGTGCTCTGAGATTATTCTTGTGCTAGATCTTGACACATTGCCTTGGTATAATAGGTGGGATAAAACTTTGTATTCTTTTAGTCAAGTCTTTGTCTACTTCCTCGTCTTTTGGCTACTTTTTTCCTTCAATAATGCAACTGTAAAGTGATATAATTTTGTTGGTCATATTAAATTTACTCTCTGATTTTGATATTTTCGTCTTACATGAAGCAGGTTCATTTATTGACACAATTAATGTTCTAGTTTATTATACTAATTAATGATTTATACATAAATATCATATTAAAAGGTAAAGTAAGAGTGTCAAAATAGATAATAAATCTAGCGATATTCATTTTACAATAAGGTTGTAACAACCCGGCCCACGTACATCGAGGGTTTACACCGAGCTGTGCGGCCCACGTACATCGAGGGTTTACACCGCCACGTGGCAGCCACACAGGGCCACCACGTGTACAGTAGCAAGTGGTACTCCTCACTTGTAGCCCAGGTACTTAACCCTGAGGTCTTGGGTTCGAGTGGGGAGGAAGGTAAAAATAACCTACAGGGAGGGAGAAAGTTCTGTGAGTACACGTGGTGGGCCTGTGTGGCTGCCACGTGGCGGTGTAAACCCTCGATGTACGTGGGCCGCACAGCTCGGTGTAAACTCTCGATGTACGTGGGGCGAGTTGTTACAAAGGTGTTGTTATTAAGAGTGACCAAATTGTTGATCGGTCATTTTTCTAAATTTTTTGCTCTATCAAAAATTAAAAAAAAATCAAATATCGAGAGTTATTATATTAAACAATAATTCAATTTTACTTTAAAAACTTATACTACAAGGTAATTTTGTCCCGTCTAATTTTATTTGACAATTTCTATATGATACTCACTCGAGAGAGAAAAAGAGTTTCATGAGTAGTATAAACTTTATCAATGCATGGTATATTAAAGTCATAATTAAATTAAACTTTGTCGTATAATCTATTAAAATTGTCACGGCTATTCCTTGCAAAAGTTCAATCATATTTCAACGATCAATTATATTACTCACTTAATGAATGACCAATCTAAATCTACATCGACATTGGATTTCTTCCGCTATGGGAGGAGGTTAGATTTAACGATATTTTTGAAAAACGACCTTGGGTTTATTCGCGACCACACGGGATTTATTGAATATTTTATAATAAAGTTATAGATAAAAGAAAATTATATATATGTTCTGATATTGGAAAAGGAGCATTGTAGTAGTTTCACAATAAAGAGATACCTATGACTCAATATAAAGAAAGAAAAAGAGTGCTAATATTCATTGAATCTGTCTTGTGAAGCAGTCTATCTTTCCAAACTCTCCATTTGTTAAGTCAATGCTGAGTCAACCAAAGGAACCCTTTCTTCAACAAAGTGGATAAGGGTGAATTACTCGAGCAATTGACGTCCACAATTTTGCAGAACCAGATCAATGAAAGAGTCCATGGCCTGAATCGACGACCCGCCCTCCATTAAAGCCTTCCTGCTCTTCTCACCCATTTCCTTCACCTTCTTCCTCTTCGCCGCCCCGCCTTCGTCTCCGTCCAATCCCATCACCTCCCTAATTGCTTTCTCTATCACAGCTCTGCTTACCGTCTCCGGATTGGTGAACATGAATTCGTTCCGGTAGTCCATTTTGATCTCCACCGCCATTTCCAACTCCTTCACCAATTGAAACGCGTTCATTTGTTGCTCTGCGAACAGCGGCCAGGTTCCGATAACCACCCCATTCCAGATGCTCTCCAGCGTTGAGTTCCACCCACAATGCGATATGAATCCTCCCACTGCCTCATGGGCTAGCGCCTCCACCTGCGGGGCCCACCCTATTATTTTCCCCAACTCCGCCGTCCGCTCCAGGAACCCGTCGGGCAGGACCGCCTTCGGGTCTGAGTAGTTGGAGGGAGGTTCGCCAAACTTCGGAGGTGGTTGCCGGAGCGACCACAGAAACCTCACCTCGCTTTTTTCGAGTGCGTTTGCGATCTCCTTCACCTGATCAGCGCCGAAGCTTCCCATGCTTCCGAAGCAGAGAAACACCACGGACGACGGAGGCTGAACGTCCAGCCACAGCATGATGTCCGATGTCTCGCTCCTCGAGTGGGGGGCCGAGTTCAGATTTAAAATGGGTCCAACGGGGAACACCGGCGGAACCCGTTCAGCCGTCGTGAGCCAATCCAGAGCATAACTTTCAAGCTCTAAAAACGTGTTAACCATAACACCCTTCGTCTCTCGGAACCGCCTCGCGAGGCCGAGCAAAACCTCGGCCCATTTCTTGTCTAATGCAGCGGTAGGAAGACATTTAGCAGGAAATGGAAGGGAAAAGCTAGGAACAGCCAACTCCATATCCTCCAACCCCTGCAATTCGGTAGTATCCAAAACATCAGCGTCCCTAAGGGCCTGAAGATGAAGATTGAGGCTGAGAAACGCGGCATTCGACGTGTAAAATACGTAGGAAGGTACGCCTAGCTCGTCGGCGACGTCAATCATTGTAGTGCAGAACATATCGATGACAAAGCCTGCGAGGTGACGAGAAGGGTCGGAGGAAATCAATTCGGCAACAGCGTCTTTAACATGGACTTTCTGATCTTCAACGTAAGAGATCAGAGAGATGTCCGGTCCGACGGACAGTTGTGGGAGGTGGTGGAACCGTATGGAATCAGTGGAGGAGAGGGAGTCTGTGGAGTGGATTGTGGCGTTGGAATCAGAGGGTAGCTTCATGATGAGGATGGTGATGCAGAGGCGGTTGTGCCGATTTACGAGACGCTTAGCCACCTCTACGGCGGATCCAAGGTGGCCAACTCCGGGGAAGGGTATGAAAACGAGCTCTGGTTTCTTCATATTGGACTGATTGGCCGGAACTGAGAGAGGACGGCCGATCGAGTTTTAATGGAATAAGGATACGTGGCTGTGTCATTGTGACGCACTTTAACAGAGTTTTAAACTCCAAGGCAATCGATGGACATCGACTAATCAAAATAACAAGTCGTTTTCACAGCTTTAGCCCACAATGAACTAGGAAGACCAAAACTAAGAAGCATACCACGAACCATTCCCAGAATATTCTTATTCATTCACTCAGCAAGTCCATTTTTCTCATTTGTACAACTTACTGAATAATACGTGACAATTCTCTCTTCCTTGCAGTATTTATCCAACTTTCCGTGCAAAATCCCATTACCACTTCCAGTTCCAAGCTTCTTGATCTTCCTACTCTTTTCTTGCTCCATCGTCTTCTTCCCTGTCACAACTCCTAGAGAAATCAAAAAAAATAAGAGTGACTCACACTCACCTATAAGTGCGTATCATGATTGTCCTTGGTAATTCTAAATATACACTTTAAAAAATAAAATTACTGACGTGTTAAATAATTATTGATTCAATTAATATACAATTAATGTAATAAATTATAAACAGTAATCTATTATTACATCAATTGAATCAATGTTTGTATTAACACGTTAGCAAATTTTTTAAGAGAGTATGTCTAACGTTATTGTATAAATCTTATATGTTTCAGGGGAGCTATCATCGACTAAATAATGGTGTACCCTATCAAGTACAGATAACTTCTAAGTGATTCTTTAGATAATGACTCAAATGTACTAAAATCATCCTCATCGAGCATGGTTTATAGAACGGTGGGTCCAGGGTTTGATTTGTTATATTTTTTTATAGTTTAAGGTTTTAGTTGTTAGAATTTTTAGTTTAGAAGATGTTTCAAATTAACCTCATAATTTGGGTTTTAAATTGATATTTACCCTAGTTTTTTTATACATTAATCTCTAAACAACTTCGTTAATATACTATATTTATTATGATCGGTTCTTAGCATATTAAACATACGACGTTTTATGCATTGTCTCTCGATAACACTAAAATAAAAAGGGTAATCTGTATATTAGCTTCTAAACTCAAGGAGGAAGAGCAAGTAGGTCCTCGATCTAAATTATTCTTTCAACTTGTGAGCAGTAGCAATCAAGTCTTAATCGTGAAGATTGTCGTATGTTGTTGTCACTCGATCTTACCTTGCTGAACAATTTTCAGAAAGAAACAACTTCTGATAAAATGATTTTGGCGATTTTAAGAGATTAACAAGTTGAAAACCCAATACAAAAGGTGATTTAAGCTTATTTCCTTGGCAATTTGTTGTTTATTTCTAGAAATCACCTAGTAAATAAGATAAGAGTAATATCTTTGACAACAACCCTGATAATAGAAACTTAATTGTGGACTCATCTGAGTTTACAAAGCCCTCAAATTTAAATAAATTAAAAATACAAAAGCATGTAATAATTTCTTTGACAAAATGAAATTAAAAATAATATATACAAGTAATTAGATTATACCACCCACGTTACATGCAAATAATTAGTGATACATATCATCTGTAGGATTGTGATTGTCTAAGAGGGGGTGAATTAGAAATTTATTAATTTAATCGATTTTAGGTTTGCGAATTAGGTTTATCTTTTCTTCTCACTATTTGGTGATATTGTACTAACAGCAAACAATATTGAACAAATAAAAGTAAGAGTGAGAGAGAAAAATAACAACAAAGTTTTTAATGTGGTTCGGCCAATCCTGCTTACTTCCACATTCTAAGGCTCCCCATTAAAGATTCTTTCCTTCTCCTCACGAGAAATCTAGATTGAATTTCACGGGCGTCGATCTACTGACTTTATACTTCTGGATTGAACTTCCCGAGCGTCAATCCATTGCCTTACAATTTTTCAGGATAAAGATTTTAAGATCAACGATT
This sequence comes from Begonia masoniana, assembly GCA_022432975.1. Classification (NCBI taxonomy): domain Eukaryota; kingdom Viridiplantae; phylum Streptophyta; class Magnoliopsida; order Cucurbitales; family Begoniaceae; genus Begonia; species Begonia masoniana. Next base: position 44,758,958 of record CM039514.1, on the reverse strand, counting down.
ACACTCTCTCAAGATAAAATCTCAAGTTCTAGGGCAGAGAGATGTAAACTGTCGCAGAGTATTACAGACACTTTTCGCTTGTGAGAGTAATGAGATAGTTGTAAAATTGGCAAAAAGTTTTTCTCTCGAGCTTCTACTCTTTCTTTTATACTCGTCTGTAATCGGCTTCTCTTTCAGACAACTCTTTATTTTTTCGTACTAAAATATGTGTAACGCCCCTGAACCCGCCTGGCTCGGTGCGCTACTTTGCTAACAAATCCCGCGTTTAAAATGACGTTTAAAATAACATACGAAAAAAATTTGACTCGATTTTTGGGTTTTGCGAACCCTCAAAATTTGTTGGAAAACGTGCACAAAATACGTGCAAAACATGTCGGAAAAGATCGGGTTAAAACATAGTAGAAATAGGAAATTTTTAAAAAAAATAAAATTTTGTGTGCTCGGCGGCGCACGCGCCACCCCTCGCGCGCGCAGATGCTGATCGATCGACACCCAGCTCAAGTGGTACTTCTCACTTGTAGCCCAAGTACTAGTCCCTGAGGTCTTGAGTTCGAGTGGGAGGGAAGGCAAAAACTCCCTTCAAAGAGGGAGAAGATCGTGAGTACACGTGGCGGGCCTGTGTGGCCGCCACGTGGTAGTTGACTTGCTTAGCCCAACGGTGGGGGAGGTCAACTGCACGACTTGCCTGTCCCGGTGGCAGGGGAGGTCGTTACAATATGACCGTTGGAGAGCTTCCGTATTCAGAAAAATAGCCGTTGAGATCTGGAGTCGCTATCGCTCGCGGTCTTTAAATCGGCGTTGTTAAGACTTTGGACCTTTATCCTTTGGACGACTGAGTTTGGACAGAAAGCTCCGCTTCAATTCGATGTTCTGTCTTTGAACACTTTGGATGCTTGATCGTCGGACTAATACTTTGGACGACTGCGTCAGTTTGACTTTGGACGACTGCGTCAGTAGTTTGGACGACTACATCTGTCTTGTAAGTTTAGACGACTGCATCTATCTTGTAAGTTTGGACGACTGCGTCTGCCTTGTAAGTTTGGACGACTGACTTCGGACTAATAACACTTAGCCAAAAACGTCATAACCATAATACACTTTTCAAATGACATTTCCAGATAAAATGCAATAACCACAATAATCCAATTTATATTCAGTTTATATATTTCGTATTAATCACAATCATCAAAAACATATTTAGACTTTAAACACAATTTAAGTCAACATCATCATCATTCCATCGAGTTTTTCTTTGTTTGTTTGTTTTTCTTTTCTCGAGCAAATGGTGAGAAAAAGTTGGAAAATATCACAACCTTTCGAGAAAAAGTGCAGATTTCTGCTGCAACAGCTGAGATTCCTTCGTGTCGTACACAACCCTTTGATTTTTCTGCTGGCAATTTCCTATGATTCCAATCTGGGTTTCGTCGCTAAACTAGCCATAATTGCCGTCGAACTCGAATTTGATGGTCGGAATGTTTACTTCCTTGTAAGAACTGAGATTGAAGCAAGTGTTTACGATCGAGAAACTGTTGGTTTTGATGGTCCCTAGGCATGACAAAATTTACTGTTATTCATAATAATAGTGACATGCATTACCGTCATAATTTTAAAACTATTTTTAAATCACAAATAACCATAAATTGAATCGTTAGTCTAAAAGAGAGTATTTTTTAGAAATATATATTTTTTCAAAATGTAAACAATTTACATTAAAAAAAATATTTGATTTAGATTATAGTAGAATAAAGAAAATACCTCTTTGAGAAACGCTTTTACTCAGGTACTCTCGTCTGATTTTAACAGCCTTAATTCATGATCAAGTGCTTACCGAAGACTTTGAAACCATCAAGTCTTCTCTTAAGATCTTTTCACTTAAATTTTCTGAGGTGTGGGCGTCCAACTTACGAGAATAACACACTCTTATATTTGTGGAGAGACGTGTTCTCAATACATGAGACGTCTCTCTTCGATCTTAGAAAACATTTTTCTAAAATCGAATCTGGAAAGATTACATCTTTTTCTCTAGGGATTAGATCTCTCTATCTTATTTTTTTGTCCTTTTATTGTCAAATCATATTTGACAAATTTATAGATCTAATTTAAAATTAATATTTTAGATTTATTTTAATGAAAATTAATTTTTTAAAAAATAAATATTATCTAATCAAATCTAATTTGATTGGTAGATGATTTATATAATAAATCAAATTTATCGATTAATCATATAATCTAAAAACAGTTTTTAGAATATATTTATGAAAACAACTTTTCAAGATAATCTCATTTTATTTATGAGACCTTCTCATGTGTGTCTAATGACAAAACTGTCCTTTTTCACACGTGGCAACTAGCTTAAACCTTTCTAATTGGTTGATATATATATATATTATGATTACAGGTCGATCTTCTATGGAGAATATAACTGCACAGGCCCAGGCTCAAACGTGACACTCAGGGCTCCTTACGTTCAAAGACTAAATGAAACACAAGTCTCTCCTTTCCTCAACCTCTCCTTCGTCGATGCTGACCAATGGTTGCAACCCTACTACTCGGATTAACCCACCATCATTCTTTCTCTCTCTTAATTTTATTTGACATGACTCAGTGCTTTGTTGATTTGCATTACATGACCCTTCATTTGAATTTAACTAAATAAATAATAACTTATGATTTAACCTATGGTATTAGTTTGATATACCTGAATATTTACGTGAGAAGATATGTGTTTTAACCATAGAATAAATGTTAATATGTTAGTTTGATATACCTAGATATTTACGTGATGAGAAGATAGGTGTTTTAACCCTAGAATAAATTCTTCTTGAGATCTAAATCTTGGAAGATCTAATCTAAAACATATAATATTATTCTAGGAGGACATAAAATTCTAATGTAATTTTGTGCTGATATGTGTTATAAGTTTTTATTCTAACTGCACAATATTGTAACCAATTGAAAATTTAAATTTTAAATCAATTCTCATTTCAGAGAAAAGAGAATGCGTCTTCTCCTTTTAGAAAACATAGGATTTTGTGACAAGTGAATCCTCGTTAACAGCGGTTGGGCGCGGTCTCATTTCACCCTGGAACTGAAGCCACGGTTCCATGGTTCTGTTATTAGAACCGGGACCAAAATCGTGCGATTCCGAGACCAAAACTGAAAGATTGGGTCCCAGTTCAATTCTAAATTTAAAAACAATTTAGATCGAATTTTCAGATATTACAGAACTGTATCGAATGTAATATCCGGCTTGTACAGGATTTTATATTATAATATATAGTGGCATTTTTGTAAATATGTCAAATCAAACCCGTTTTACGAAAAGAAAGCGTCATTAGAATCCTAATTGTTAATAGGAATTTTAAGGAAATTATGGAATTTTTCGGAGTAATAACGCTATATTCCGAGTAATTACGTTCCTCGCAAAATAAAGAACGTTTTAGTAAAAATAGTAAACGTGGTCCGATTTGCGATCGGACAGTTTTAATAAATCTCAAATAATAAGTTGGACTTATTGGTAAAGTAAGGAAATTCGGAGAAACCAAATAGCTAGTTAATTAACGAAACAAATGACGAAACTAATATAAAAACAATGCAAAGGGCAAATTGGTAATTTGCCAAATCAAATTATAAAATAACCTAAACTTCATTTTTCTCTCCTCATTTTCTTCTCGGCTGCCTGCGATTCCAGAGAGCTTTCTCTGTTTTCCCCACGGCGATCCAACTATTCGGACCTCCGTTTCTCCTCCGATCGCAACCCTAGGTATGAATCTATGATTCTAGAGCGTTAGTTTTCAATTTTCGAGCCGAGTTAACGTTAGGGTTTCGTTAGGATTTAGATTAAAAATGCGATTTCGGGTTTAAAAAAATCAATAGGTTATTGTAGTTTATGAACGTATAGAACTTATTGAGCGTTATTGGACGAAACTAGATTAATTTGTGGAAAATGTTAAAATTCGAGAAATTTCGAGATTTAGGGAAAACTCGTAATTTGGGATTTGAGTTGCCGAGCGTGTATTGCTCGATGAAATAGCTCAATGAATTGGATTAAAGCTTTAGGAAATTTCTTTAGTTAAGGTTTCGTTAAATTTGGACGTTTAGTAGCTTAAACTTGTTTTAATGACAAATGTCGTGTTTTGCCTCAGGCGAACGACTCTCGTGGACAGAGTTCGAAGTTCAGCGCGCTCAAGGTAAGTCCTCGTGACTTACTCTGGCCGATTGGCCTACACCGTACTTCGATGTCGCGTCGAGGATCTTAGAGTATTGTGTGTTTAAATTGCTTTGGTTGGGCAGCTAGGTTAATCGTTTATTAGGTTATGTTTTTATTCGTCTTGATGGTATGCACGTTGGTTGTTTATTTTATATTTATAACTGTTCATGCATCACGTATTTTAACTAAGCATGAAAATGAATTTCCGCACGATGTTTTCAGAAAACCGATGTGGCCCGAAAGGGGGCTATCGATCTATTGTGTGTACCGATTAAGGGTCTGACCAATACCACATCTCATGTAATGTAATAAAATACGTAATCTGTTATCTGGTCACGCGAGGTGGGGCTCAGGCACGGCTGTACGTGTTGTAAGCGTGTACTCCCCTCCTCTAGCTGGAAAGAGTAGTCCGACCGCTGGATGGGCTCTCTCCGGTTAGGGGGATGAGATCTCGGTGATATTCTGTCTGCCACGATCTGTATGTTATGCATGATTTCTGAACTCCATATGCACTGCACGCATCTGCATTTACGTAGAATTTACTGAGCCTTTAGCTCATAGTGTGTCTATATGGTGTAGGTGACATTTTAGGTGACATTGAGCCAGGTGAGGACGACGTTCCTCCTCCTAATGTATGATGCAGTTGATGGAGAATGGCCCGTGGGAGTGTGCTGAGCAGTCGGTGCGTTTTGACCCGTGGAGATGTATGTACGTGTTTTGAGAGTACTGGGTTATTTTTGGACAAAATATGTGTAAAGTTAGAACATATTAGGATGCTTGGATCTGGCTAGATGTTAGGTTCGTATTTTGATGTTTTAAACGATTTGAAAATCCGTTTTATAAACTGTGTTTTATAATGTTTCGTTGGAACTGCTTGGAATCTAAAACAGGAGGATTTGTCGATTTTTAAACGTATCCATGCAGTTCGTTTTTATGAAAGTTTATCGTGGGTTTAGATCGTTTAATTAGGATGCATATGATGGGAAGTGTAAAGGGATGAGAAGTGTATAAAATTGAAGTTTGCTCTCTGGAATTTCAGATTCCAGAGAGGAAGGCAAAAAATGGGTTGATCGCTGGTCAGCAATCGATCGCTGGTCAGCAATCGATCGCTGGATTGATCGCTGGTCAGCAATCGATCGCTGGATCGATCGCTGCCAGCGATCGATCGCTGTGATCGATCTGCGGCAGAATTACATTTCTGCCCTCCCCTATTTTTAATTTAAATTTTATTATTTTATCAAATGTTTTAAGTTTTATTTAATTGGTTTTATGTTTGTTTTAAATGGTTTAAAACCTAGACTTCAATTCGGATTCCGGTTTAAATCCCGCTTAGAGTTTATTTAAAGAATAAGGATAAAAAAAATATGTACGGGAAATTGAGTACAGTATTAGGGACGTTACAGAACCGATCCAATTAAAACTGTGTTTATTGGATTGACAATTGTCCTCTTTTCTTCTAATTGACTTCTTTTTAAGATTTCTTAAAAACTAATAATAATATGGGTAATTATCGATTTGAATCTTGTACTATAAACTGTTTTCCAATTCGCCCATGTACTAAAAAAATGGGCAAACCGAACCCTGTAATTTAATTGTGTTATCAGTTTTGACCTTCTATCAACAATTTTATTAAACTCTCATTTAAAAAAATTACCAAACAATCTTGGATTTAGTTGAAATTTTTACCACATGTCATTACTTAATGAGAAGATAATCTGAAAATGTTCGTTATTTTTTGACACATGTGCGATTTATTGTCATTTTATTTTAGTATTTTATACAAATATTATAATAAATCATACAAATTTTAGAAAATCACGAAAAGTTTTCTATTATCCACCTATGATAGGTTGAACATGTGAAAAGTTTTTCAAATAAATCAAATATCGTTTGTTATTTTTTTAAATTAATCTCAGTTTCTTCTTTACTTTATAAATTAATATTTAAAAAAATACCAAACGATATTTGATTTATTTGAAAAAAATTTCACATGTTCAACTTATCATGGGTAAATAATAAAAAACTTTTCGTGATTTTCTAAAATTTGTATGATTTATTATAACATTTTTATAAAATACTAAAATAAAATTACAATAAATCGTACATGTGTTAAACAATCACAAAAATTTTTAGATTATCTTGTCATTAAGTAGTGAACATGTGGTAAAAATTTTAACTGAATCCAAGATCGTTTGGTAATTTTTTAAATGAGTGTTTAATAAAATTGTTGATAGAAGGTCAAAACTGATAACACAATTAAATTACAGGGTTCGGTTTGCCCATTTTTTTTAATACAAGGGGAGAATTGAAATACAGTATATAATACAGAGTTCAAATCGATAATTATCCTAATAATATTCAAAGCAGGTGAAGTCAAGTCAAAAAATAAAAACAACTAACACTTAGTTTTTTGTCATTAAGTGTCCTTATAGTTGCAAATTTGAATGAGTTCATTAGATTGTTAGAGTCGTGAGATTTGACACCATCTTAACATATGATAGCAATATTTAGTTCTCTGATTCGTGCCTTGATTTTTCAAATTTTTAGTGCTCGAGATTATTCTTGTGATAGATTTTGGCGTATTGCCTTGTTATAATAGGTGGGATACAACTGTCCTCTAGTAGTCAAGTCTTGGCTACTTTTTTCCTTCAATAATGCAACTGTACAATTAGCTTTGCAATGGATCCCTTTCTTCAACAAAGTGGACAAGGGTAAATTAATTACTCGAGAAATTGACGTCCACAATTTTGCAGAACCAGATCGATGAAACAATCCATGGCCTGAATCGACGACCCGCCCTCCATTAAAGCCTTCCTGCTCTTCTCCCCCATTGCCTTCACCTTCTTCCTCTTCGCCGCCGTACTTTCATCTCCGTCCAAACCCATCACCTCCCTGATCGCTCTCTCAATCACGGATCCGCTAACCGTCTCTGGATTGTTGAACATTAAGTCGTTCCGATAGTCCATTTTGATCTCCACCGCCATTTCCAACTCCTTCACCAATTGAAACGCGTTCGTTTGTTGCTCTGCGTACAGCGGCCAGGCTCCGATAACCACCCCGTTCCAGATGCTCTCCAGCGTCGAGTTCCACCCACAGTGCGATATAAATCCTCCCACTGCCTCGTGGGCTAGCGCCTCCACCTGCGGCGCCCACCCTATTATTTTCCCCAACTCCGCCGTCCGCTCCAGGAACCCGTCGGGCAGCACCGCCTTCGGGTCCGAGTAGTTGGAGGGAGGTTCTCCAAACTTCGGAGGTGGTTGCCGGAGCGACCACAGAAACCTCACCTCGCTTTTTTCGAGTGCATTTGCGATCTCCTTCACCTGATCAGCGCCGAAGTTTCCGATGCTTCCGAAGCAGAGAAACACCACGGACGACGGAGGCTGAACGTCCAGCCACAGCATGATGTCCGATGTCTCGCTCCTCAAGTCGGGGGCCGAGTTCAGATTTAAAATGGGTCCAACGGGGAACACCGGCGGAACCCGTTCAGCCGTCGTGAGCGAATCCAGAGCATAACTTTCAAGCTCTAAAAACGTGTTAACCATAACACCCTTTGTCTCTCGGAACCGCCTCGCGAGGCCGAGCAAAACCTCGGCCCATTTCTTGTCTAATGCATAGGTAGGAAGACATTTAGCAGGAAATGGACGGAAAAAGCTAGGAACAGCCAACTCCATATCCTCCAACCCCTGTAACTCGGTAGTATCCAAAACATCAGCGTCCCTAAGGGCCTGAAGATGAAGATTGAGGCTGAGAGACGCGGCATTCGCCGTGTAAAACACGTAGGAAGGTACGCCGAACTCGTCGGCGACGTCAATCATTGAAGTGCAGAACATATCGACGACAAAGCCTGCGAGGTGACGAGAAGGGTCGGAGGAAATCAATTCGGCAACGGCGTTTTTAACATGGACTTTCTGATCTTCGACATAAAAGATCGGAGAGATGTCTAGTCCGACGGACAGTTGTGGGAGGTGGTGGAACCGTATGGAATCAGTGGAGGAGAGGGAGTCTGCGGAGTGGATTGTGGCGTTGGAATCAGAGGGTAGCTTCATGATGAGGATGGTGATGCAGAGGCGGTTGTTCCGATTGACCAGACGATTAGCCACCTCTACGGTGGATCTAAGGTGGCCAACTCCGGGGAAGGGTACGAAAACGAGCTCTGGTTTCTTCATATTGGACTGGTTGGCCGGAAGTGAGAGAGGACGGCCGATTGAGTTTCCAAATAGGCGGCTGTCACTCTGGTGCCCCCTATCGTCTTGTATATATAGTCTTGTATATATAGTCCTACCTATATATTTTAGGTAATTATCGATTTTAACAATGTATTATATATTTTATTTCAATTAACTCCATGTACTAAAATAATTGGCAAATCAAACCCTATACTTTTATTCTATTATCAAATTTGACTTTTCATCAATAATTTCGTAAAATCCTTATTTAAAAAATTATCAAATGATATTGGATTAACTTAAAATTTTTAACACATATTCACTGCTTAAGGAGAAGATAATCTGAAAATTTTTGTGATTTTTTAACATATGTACAATTTATTGTAATTTTATTTTAGTAATTTATAAAAATATTATAATGAATCATACAAGTTTTAGAAAATCACGAAACTTTTTTTATTATCTACCCATGATGTGGTACAAATGTGGACAAAGTTTCAAATAAATCCAATATATTTTTGTATTTGTATAAAATTAATATCAGTTTCTTCTTTACTTTATAAATAAATTTTTAAAAAAATAACAAACAATATTGGATTTATTTGAAACTTGTTTCGCATGTTTACCATATCATGGGTAGAAAATAAAAAAAAAATGTTTGTAATTTGCTAAACCGTTTATGATTTATTATAATATTTTTATAAATTATTAAAATAAAATTATAATAAATCGTACATGTATTAAAAAATCATGAAAATTTTCAGATTATCTTCTCATTAAGTAGTAAACATGTGATAAAAATTTCAAGTGAATCCAATATCATTTGATAATTGTTTAAATGAAGATTTAATGAAATTATTGATGAAATGTCAAAACTGATAACAGAATCAAAGTGCATGGTTTGGTTTGTCGGTTTATTTAGTAAGGAGGCTAACTGAAATAAAATGCATAGTACATGGTTCAAATCGATAATTACCCTATATTTTAAGTTAACCCTTACTCTTGTCGACTTTTTCGTGTCCCTTATTAATAAATTTATTTTAATTTATCACAATAACTATTAATCAATATATATATCATGAAATAACAATTAACATGTGAAAATAAAAAATAAACATTGTATTATTCTTTTATTATTATCACGTATTTTAGATTTGATATCTATTTCAAATAACGATACAAAACTTAGTATTATGATATTTTTGAAGGGACATGTTTGCCTCTGAGAGATACAAAGCTAGATTAATAACTAAAGTATTCCTTTAAGAATTTGTTTGTAGCTTAAAGTCAAGATAAAGATAGGGTATATCAGTGAACCATAAATAGAAAATAAACAATCAAGAAACACACAAATATAACGTAGTTCAGGCATTAAATCCTACATTCACGGACGCAATCCATACTCTATTATTATTCGGAGAAGAAACATAAAAAAAATCGAGTACAATCGGAAATCACCTATCACCTAGGGCAAACATACAATTCTGAGCTTACCTGTCAACGACCGAACCTACATCACCTCATCGGAGCACCGACACCTCAATGTTAGAGAAACGTCGTGAAAGCCGCACGGAATCGCCTCTCGATCACCTTCTCACTGCTCTTGGTCTTCTTACTGACCAAAGATTCGATATAAACTTCTAAAAATTTACAGACTCTTTTAACTAAAAAAACCTCATAAGCTACATAGCGTAAACGAGACCCGGTTTAAATCGAACTAGTCCAAGTAAAAACAAAACCAAACTAATATATCATATGTCTATTTTTATGGAAATCATACAAATAAAATATCTTTGTTCACGATACAAAAATTCTCTTCTGGTCAATTTTATAATTATTATCATTTGAGTTCTATCAATGAACACAAAAGAAACAATTTAAATAAAAATTTAATAAATATAGTTCAAATACATTAATATTAGAAAAATTAATAGCTAACATAAATACAATAAAATATAAGAAGAGATTTTGACTACCTCCTCTATATTTAATATTTTCTCCTAAAAAAATTAATACCAAACCCCAATTGTAATTCTATCAATTATGAATCAAAAATGGTAATTAGAACGAATCGTTCATAAATAAATATAAATAACAAATTATAAAATTCTATGAAATCATAAAAGACATAAAGATCATAAAAATCAATTCACATTATTCTATTTTATTTATATTGACAATTTCAAACAACTGTTCATACTGTGATCACAGTATGATAGCAGATGGGCAAGTATGTCACCAACGGTTCTCTTTCAAGGAGGCAACAAAGATTAGAGTAGCTACGTGGGGAAGTAAGATTAATTTTTGTTCATACATCGCTTTCTTTGGTACGAAATGAGCCACTTCAAATAAGTTCATTGCTTCTGCCCCAATCAATGCACGAAAGCCAAAATCTTTTCGAAAAAATATTCATATTCAAAGAGTGCATAACTGTATGGATAAGCTCACACTAACCCGTTAGTTTAGGATCAAATTTGAAATTTTCCTTAAGAGGTATCTCAAACCAATTCATCTCCAGACTCTTTCGTCGTGCTGATAGTGGAAGAACAATTGACGGAAATTAGAGCAGCCTTAGCCCGACAAAATGAGATTATGGCACAAAGGGACGGCAAGATTGTGATAGACAACTACAATTTTTTGCATTACAATCAATCAACTGTTGTACACAATCAGAAAGATAAGCTATTTTTTCTTATACTCGACAAGTATTGAAAACAATCCTTGTTCAACCCAAAAGATAGTTGTCCAACAACTTATAGACCATCCAAAGCGTCGATTATTGTGGTTCCATAGCTTATGAGATTCAAATCCTAAAATGCAATTTGTTCTTTTAAATACCTTTCAACTCGATAATCAATGCCTCCAGCAAGAGCTTTTAGCCTATAACAATGTTAAATTTGATATTAGTGAGAATTTTTTAAACGAGACAGTTAAGATGTTGGGTGACAATTGAAATTTGCGACAAAAATGAACTTGTCCTATCTCATAAAAAAAATATTTTTTCAACACCAAATCATCGTAAACGACAAACGTGGCAAAACAGAAGTAGGATTGTTTGAGCAATTTAAAAAAATCAAACTTTATAACAGTGTTTGTGATACATGATCTGTGATCGACTTGAAGCTATCAAGGTTCAAAAACGTAATATGTGGTATTTCTCAAACTTAGTTTTCAAAGCGACAACCTAAATTCATATTCAATTTAAAAGAAATTCTTTTACATCTTGAGTACTCGAGAAAGAGTTTTCTACAAACGAATGAGATTGATGAATAACAAATCATGATTTTCTATTTTATTTTAATTAATTTATTATTTTGTTTACGTTTTTTATTTTCCTAAGTTTAATTAATTAGTTTTTTAATTTAATATATCTAATTATAATTATATTCTTTTATGTTACTATTGAAAAACTTTGAAATTATTTAATATAGCAGCAAAAATCTTATAAAATGAATAAAATCAAGGCTCAAATAAACTGGGATAACTCACAAATACAATAGTGACATCAAAATAAAATGATAGTGCATGTCCAATATTTAGTTCAAAGTAAGAAAAAAAAATTAACAAAGGGGTTTAACATAAAGTAAATTAAATTAATAAGAATCTCATCTCATTATTAAAATTCTAAATAAAAGAAATAACTAAGTAAATAGAACGTCGATCATTCTTGTGTTGGTAGCAAATGATCTTCCAAACTAAAACTTGAAACGAGAGAGTCGTTGAGGTGAGTCGATTAAAATTACTGAGGATAGAGCTTTATATGCAGCGAATGTTTTGAAAAGAGTTCGTGAGCATATCATGTATTAAACATTAATAAAAAAACGAGTAGATAACAAACACTAGTGCAAATGTTGAAATCTTTCACTATAATGAGTTGCATACACATACGTAAAATAGGTATTTACTGTCAAACAAAAAATTTTCATGAAAATGGAGCTACTCACGAACTCCGGACCCACGATACTATAGCCATAGACAATAATAATAACGATACTCGGCAATTGCAAAACCACGAATAACCATGATCAAGTTTAGAACAAGAGCAAAATTCACACAACACTAAGTGAAAATTAAAATTCATCCGGTCACAGTCAATAAATATATATTTTTGATGAGTTGGCTCATTTGATTAAGACTCTACGTAGACGCAATTTTCATAATGAGTGTACAATAGCCTTGGAGAGAGAAGAAGAGAGCTGGAGGACTGTGGTGAAGTAGATAACCTCTTCAGAGTGGTTTGGCATTTTATAGTCATGATCTGCCGATTTCAACATTGCATTCTACTTACTGACCACACAATGACAGATGGCAATGCAGCTTTCAACATTCAACACTAGATTTTATATTTGATCAATTAGTTGACGAAAAGACAAACGTTTGATGTAAATTCCATCAGGCAGACCTGCAAAGAATCTGGTTTCGCGAAATAAAATACTCCACTTACGTCGACGAGGAGCTCTGCATTGCCGTCCAACTCGAATTTCATGGTCGGAATGTTTACTTCCTCGTAAGAACTGAGATTGAAGCAGGTGTTTAAGATCGAGAAATTGGGTGCGGTTAGAAACCCAGAGAACTGCCAGAGAAATTCTGTTTCCAATGCCTTGAAAATCGAGGGAGGTAGCCGCGTGATGACCGTGCCGGAGTCGATGAGGAATCTGCCAGAGGAGAAGGTCGGAGAACTCAAACTCACCCCTCCGACGCTGATTCCGGTGACGTTGAGGAAATAGAAATTGGTTATTTTAGAATTGGGAACCATTCTGGTGTATAAAATGGAAGTAAGGTTGTTGAAAACTAAAGAATCTCCCCCATTTTTAAAGAACCAGAAGCTCCGACCTCCCGACCTCGGTCGAAGGCAACCAGTATTCCATAGAAAGAATATTCTCATATTTGGCGCAAGGCGTTTCGCACGATTGCATGATGGGACTCTAAAATGTATTAGGTGGAGATGACAAAGAATTTATCAAGTTGTCTAATTTTACGTATCACTTCTTAAGATCTAACGTGACAATTATTAATTATCACGGCAAAAATTAGAATTCAAAAACATAAAAATATTTTTATTCAATTTAGAATCCCACCGCAGTCGCCCTAATGCTTTTGCCAGCTAATCTCAATTCTCAACTCAAATCAACTACCTACCACCTCCACGGAAGAATCGATATTATTCATCACCCTAAGATGATGAAGCACGAATGCGGGAAACGTAATTCCACAGACACGGATAAAGCAAAGGAAAAAGTACAATATGGGAAGTTCTGAGCATAGATGACTAATTGAGAAAGATGCACCTCAAGATTGAAATTTGTTTTGTGAATTGGAAGTGTAGCAGCATGGCTCAGTTTAATTGTAAACCATGTATTTGGGTGTAGCACTGAACTTTTGGTACCCCTTTATAACTTTGTTGACGGCATCGAGGAAGTCTTTCTCTGTCACCGTCTTCCTTCTAGCTCGGATGGCGTACATTCCGGCTTCTGTGCATACACTTCGAATATCAGCACCTGCGGGAAATATGGCAAAAAAATAAAAAAAAACTAAGGCCAAATCCAACTTGACAAATTATCGGCTTGAGCAAAACTAGTCCCCAAATTGAATTATTGATGAAACATTGAGATCGAAGTTAATGACATTTTAAAAGCGTTCCACAAAACCATTACCTGTAGAGTTTGGGCAGAGACGTGCCAGGAGTTCAAATCGAATGTCCCTTTCGCAGTTCATGGTTCGAGTATGGATTTTAAAAATCTGTGTCCTACTCTCCAAATCAGGAAGTCCAAACTCCACCTTACGGTCCAATCGTCCAGGCCGTAGCAGAGCTGGATCTAGAGTATCCGGCCTAAACAGAAAGAACCAAGAACATCAATAACTGATATAAAAGCAAACAAGCATAATGTAACAGATAACTTGAGAGGGAAAATCCTAGGTAATCTGCAACCAAAGGACCACCAAGTATCTAATCTCAGATGCAGCTGACATTGACCAAATGTGCAATGATTTCTCTTACATAACACGTGTAATTGACCCCTTAATTACCCGACCTGTTTGTTGCCATCAGGACTTTGATGTTTCCGCGAGCATCAAACCCATCAAGTTGATTGACAATTTCAAGCATTGTCCGCTGAACCTCGTTGTCTCCACCCACACCATCGTCAAAACGAGCACCTCCTATTGCATCAACTTCATCAAAAAATACTATGCAAGCTTTTTTGGAACGTGCCATCTACAGCAAATAGATCCATTTGGTAAGAGCAAGCACAACAAATGAAATACGAAAGATCTAGAAATACTCATAAAGAAGTGACCTGGAAAAGTTCTCTGACCATCCGAGCTCCTTCACCGACATATTTCTGAACAAGTTCACTCCCGATCACTCGAATAAAACAAGCATCAGTTCTGTTAGCCACAGCTCTAGCTAGAAGTGTTTTACCAGTTCCAGGAGGACCATAGCAAAGAACTCCCTTTGGAGGATCAATTCCAAGCTTCACGAATTTTTCCGGATGAAGCATAGGCAGCTCAACAACCTATAGCTATCATCATTAGTATAGTAACACTTTGCTCAATTGCAAAATATAACATATAATCTCAAATGCAACTCATATGAGATGAAATTCAGCATGACATAAAAAATTGCTTCTACATACCTCTCTCATCTTTTCAATCTGCTCCTTACATCCACCTACGTCATTATATGTCACATCAGGTTTCTCTTCGACTGTCATCATAGTCACGCTGGGATCAATTTTTGGTGGCAATGGAATTTGAATTTGATATTTATTTCTATCAACCCTGCAAAGGAGGGATAAATAACAAAGTCACAAATTGCTATTAGACAACAGCGAAAACCACTAATGGCATTACAAGGTTGGTTACATGCCAGCATCTAGATGCATTATAATTCACTGAAGAGGAAACAAATATTTATCACCATATTGCAACCAAGAAATTACAAATTCTAATGCAAGAATATAAAAGAGTATCACTTAAGACGGAACAAATATTTATCACCATATTGCAACCAAGAAATTACAAATTCTAATTAAAGAATATAAAAGAGTGAATCGGTAATTATTTCAGGGTGCATCTTAAGCACGTCATCACATAATGGTTAAAAACACTGGTACACTTTCAAGTTCAAAATCATATTGAAGTTCAGAAATCAATTAAAGGGGGTCAAAAAAAGAGAAAAATGCTTATATTGCAACCAAGAAATTACAAATTCTAATTAAAGAATATAAAAGAGTGAATTGGTAATTATTTCAGGGTGCATCTTAAGCATGTCATCACATAATGGTTAAAAACACTGGTACACTTTCAATTTCAAAATCATATTGAAGTTCAGAAATCAATTAAAGGGGGTCAAAAAAAGAGAAAAATGCTTATATGTCATATAGCATATCAAAGTTTCGAAACAACAACACAAAGAAAGATATTTATACTTTTGTGCAACTTGCATGTATTACTTATTCCGAAATCAAACTAGGCAGAGAGATTTCATTACATTTGAAACATTGATGAAACGAATTAGGACAGAAGTGAAAGAGGGCGTGTAGTATTAGAAAACAATGGAATTCCTCAAAATTATAAGTCATGTTCCAAATAATAGCCATAAAGTAAAGTGTCCAGGCTACCAAAATTTTTGAAGGACCTACCCAACACGCATGCCTTCTTCTATGTCAGTTGGAGAAACTTTATCGCCAAGCCCAACAACAAACTGCAAGAGAAGTAACAGGTTAATTCTCACGATTTGCACATTCATTGCTGGATCAGCACATGTATGGTGAACCTTGTTTCAAGACAAAGAGGAAACAAGCACATCTATATGGGCATATTATTAGCAGTCTTTATTACTGCCTCAAGCAACAAAATGGGTAATTATCTTACTTCAAGTTACAACAAAATGGCAAATTCAACAATTCTGATCATCTAAACCAAAAGGGAAGTGCAATATGCTGCACATACAGCAAATGATATAAGCAGACCTTTGCTATCTGCTTCACGTTGATCACATATTTTGCATCTTCAGAATTAGGATTAATAATCTTTGTGCATCTTGCCACCTGGTCATTGAAGCAATTCAAGATATTAGAATCCTCCTAGATGAATAATAATATATATAATTTTATATATCAAGAGAACAACCTGAAGGGGCTGCTCTTCCTGCATCATTTGCTTGTCAGAAACAAGATCCCATTGACTAGGTGCAGCTAAGCCAGTGTCTGACTCCTTGATACCTGTCATACAATACCGAGTACTCCTTTTTTTACTTTTAAGAAGAAATGTGAAAACACAAAAAAACCAATTAAACTAGAACTGGCAGAATGAAACCCTAAAACTTCTCCAAGTTGTATTACATGAGAAATTAATCAAATTCAATTTGATTTTACAGCTATATAGTTTTTAAAGACTAATGAGAGCATACATGAGGAAGCTAAGCTGCTGTAGTTTGTAAAGAATTATCTGAACTAACATCATTTCCAACAAATAAGAATCAGAAAGAGATCTTCAGTGTCAAAATATATCAACAAAGGGACAGAGAGACTCTACCACATGCAGGAAGAAACCAAACTACCACATACCACATAAATCATTGACCTTCTTTGCCATGTCCTTAATTTCCTTTTCCACTTTCTTGATGCCAGTGGAGTAAGGTCCTAAGCCCTGAAAAGCATAACTGGATGTCACAATAACTCACCAACAAATTAATAATTCTGGAAAAACTCCTGCCGGAGCACAATATATTAATCAATCAAAGGGGATAAGGGCAGTCTGGTTTTCCACTACGTTTGCCCACCAATAGGTAACGAGATACTGGGCCACCACATAACAAACAAAATTTCCCAATACTATATTACGCTAAACAGCAGAAATTTTGAAAAATGCGGAGCACACAAATTCAGTCCAAAGTCACTTATTTCAACTCTGCATAATTTCCCTCGGAAAACAGCACCTTAATAACCCACCAATGTAAAGCTTGAGAAATTCAAGCTCGTATTCCTTTATTCTCAACTTATTTCGTCTGGTAATATAATCAAATAAGCATACCCAACAGAAAACACCGCCACTATCCACACCGTCTACCCGGATGTCACTAATTTTGCATCAGCTATCAGCCATCATTTTTTTCCAAACGGCAAGCGTAGAGATTGTTAGGGTTTACACACTAGCAGAATCATTTCGTATTCACCTAAAGGATCCATACGCCCTAGGTCTAACTACTGAATCGTAAAACTTCTCAAAAAATACCACGAAAAGCATTTGAATAAAAAGACCCATAGGGCTTCATACTACGATCAGAGAAACTAAAAAGAGTAAAACAACAAAAATAACATACGTATGTTTTGAGTAGAGCAATGTCATCTTCGTCAAGAGGACGAGGGTTTTTCTCATCCTTGTTCTCGTCCTCCGGCTGCGGCGTCATTGAACTCCAAGTTTGGAATCTGGACTAGAGAGACGACAGTCCAGCGAAGTGAATTTTTGCTGAAGAAGAAAAATAAAACATGCAAGTGAGCCTTCGCCCTTCAGCTTTAAAACTTTATAAATGATTCAGTACTAGTAGCGGTGATTCTGGTCCGGTTCGGTCCGATTTTGAGAGAATTTAAGACCGAATCAATATATTCCGGTATTGAATTTTTAAGATCAATACTGAATTTTTTTTAAGGACCAGACCAGACCAGAACGGGATAATAAATCATGGTCCGGTTCTGGTTTTTCCCATTATGCAATAATTTTTTTAATAAAAAAATCAAAATTGAAAGACGTTTGGTTTGGCTTCCAATTCCTGTAACCCTGTTTCAGTATTTCCCAATTCTGAATTCCCTGTTCTGTAAATAAATCAATCCAAACATATATTTCAAAACAAATTTCCAAGAAAACAAACACCACATCGGACAAATTGACTAAGCTGTTTTAAAATTGTTCCAACGTTAACAGGATATCATGGTGGGATTTTCTGAGAATATAATATTTTCTATCATTCATCATGTTTCACACCAACTGTTCGATAAAATGACCCAACCAAAATGATGCAACCATAGTACATTATACCATTATATAGCTACACCGCAGCGGTCGTTCTGTTTTTTCAGTTTTTCGGTGATTGCGTCAGGCACAAATGTGCTCGATTAGTGGGCGAGCTGGTTAGTCGAGCAAGGAACAGGGCCATCATTGAACAGGCACTAACTCTTCTTCATCTATGCCCTTCCTATGACCCTCACTTGAACCGGACTTGTGCCAAGGTCTTTCCATCCCCAATGATTTCGTCTTCTGATACAATTTAATTGATTGATTTAACTTTGAGTCTTTGATATAGTTTCCCTCATCGGCATGAACAAATTGACCTTTGAATATAAAAAGGTCGGCTGCTTTTGATCATAACACAATCGAGCACATCATGAACTTTGGGTTTCAGTTTCTGTTTCTTTTTTTTTCCTTCAACATCTCTTCAGAAGTTCCGGGTAACCTTTGTTTGAATGCAATCTCTTTTGTGCGAACTTATTAAAGAGCAGCATTGTATTGAATGATTATATGATAATCCAATCCTTACTTCTTTCTTCTTTTTTTGGCATCAACAATATTGAGAAAGTAGTTTACATCGTATATCTTGTATAGCTTCGGAAAATGCTGCTTACGGCTGGGATTTCCCAAACTTTATTTACTTGTTGTCCCTAATTATTTAGTGTGATAGAAAAATTTGTTATTGATTGATTTGGTTGCTTGCATCTATTTGGTTGTTTGAATTGTTTAAGGACAAAAGCGATCTCCGGTTCATTTCTAGGAAAAACACGGGTTTCATTTCTAGTAAAACTATGAGCGTAATGCTTATGGATTGCCCCTCAACACTGTCAAAGTGTTTTAGATTCTTAAACTTTCCTTCTGCTTCATTTTCC